>BQNB010144691.1:0-16821 GCA_026074375.1 Tanacetum coccineum
GAATTCAAGCAAGGAAACAAAGTCTTACTCTTTTACTCAAAATACAAATTTAAGCAACCGAAACTCAGATCTCGATGGTTAGGACCTTATGTGGTGAAACATCAATATCCATCTGGATATGTTGAACTTTATGGAAAAGATGGAAAGACATTTATAGTCAATGGACACCAACTCAAACTATATCACGAAGAAGATAATGACCCAAGGGAAGCAGTCACCCTTTTTCCCAAACAAATGAATACCGAAAATACAAGTCTAGCTAACGACTCTCTTAAAAATTAAGCGCTTCTCGGGAGGCAACCCGTGCTTTCACTTAAGTGTGGAGGAGTTCCTCCTCCATTTCTCTACTAATATCCTTTATTTATTTATTTTTAAATCAACAAAAATATATTCTTTTTGTGTGCTTTTTGTATATTTACTCTTATGCAGGTAATTTAGCTCGAACATATGAAAATTTCGACGTATGCTCAAAAGATAGCTCTACCGCAGCTATGCATTTCTCTATACCCTGGGAAGTACCGTTTTCCTTTAATTTTCCCTATTTTATCTCTGTTATCAGTTATCACATTGAGGGCAATGTTCAACTTAAGTGTGGAGGGGAGCCAAATAAGAAAAATTAATCATATCCCTCTATGTTTGCCCTGTTAAAAATTTTCAACTGATATTTTGAAGAAAAAAATCTTAATTATATGCTTTCAAAAGTAAAAAAAAATGTTCTCAGTAAGGCAAGTCCACCCGGATTGACACTATAACTAGCACAAAAATCAACCCACCTAAATTGTGAGAATCTAAGCCTTAAAAATATTCGGGTATCCACCTTTGATACCTAAGATAATTGATGCCTTTAGCTTGTTCGAGTTAAGGTTTGATTGCAGTCATATGTGTCTATTCCGTCGTTACGGATGTGTACGTATGGTCTTTGTCGCCTTTTCTGGAACATTGGTATTGGTTGAAAATTATGTTTGAGAGAGCCGGTAATTTAGAAGCTCTAGAACTTGTGCTTAATCATCGTTTACTAGACCGAAGCCTATCTCGTGAAGTATATCTCGCAAAGTCCTTGTTCTCGCAAGCATTCCGTATAAAGTTATGTTGCTGAAATATCCAAAAGTCAAGTGAAGAAGTTCTATTGGTATAAAAAAAGAGAAGTTATGTTATAGTAGTTCAAAAGAAATAAAGGCTTATGTTTGGCGCATGAAGATTGAATCCTCTCTAGTACCCAAGTTCCGCCCTTCGGTCAGGTTTATGTGTTAAGTACAAGCCTATGGTAGCTGTCTAGATTATGTCTGTGCAAATTGAGTGTTCTTCACAAAAATCATATAAACCTTATCTGAGTGGCTGAGTGAATTCTAAAATCAAACACTATCCCTATGTGAGGTGCTATGTTATATGTCTATGCCTGAAAAGTTATCTAATATGCAAACTCTTATTAAAATCCAAATTTTCTCCACGTCACGATAAATGAATTTATTTTCTCGCTTCCATTGCTTGAGGGCAAGCAATAAGCTAAGTGTGGAGGGATTTGATAACGCCTAAATTATACATATTTCTATGGCGTTATTTATGTTTATTTTATCATTTCTCGTGAACTTTTGGTACTTAATTAAGCTTGAATTGCTTATAGGTTCACTTGAAGACTCTAAAGACTCAAGCTCAAAGATCTACACGTTTTGGAAGGCGAATACAAGAAAAGAAAGATTTCTATTTAAAAGTTCAAGAAGTTCGCCGCACTTCCCTATGAAGTCTCAAAAACCGGCGCACTTATATATTTGTGCGCCGCACTTTTTCCTAAGTCAGAAGAATTAAAGTCTAATAAATGCACCTGCATTAACTCACCAAAACCGCCGCACTTATTTGTAAGTGCGCCGCACTTTCAGTCAAAACATTAAATGACCATCGCATTAACTCCTCAAGTGCGCCGCACTTAATACCAAAACCGGCGCACTTTTCCCAAATTTTAGCCTATAAATAGAGGACGATTTTTGCATCTCAAATCATCCTTCACTCAATCATTCTCACCACTCCACACACACACCTCCCTACTATCAACCAAAACACCTAGAAACACCTCCTCTCTTGAAGAAAAAGATCTAACGATCAAGAACGAAGAAGTTTTCTTACTTTGTTGTTGAGATTATGGAAGTTAATGTAAAGTATGATTTTGTTATGAACTCCTTAGCCATGAGAGGCTAAATCTCTCATGACTACTCGGTGAAGTTACGATAATGAATAAGCGTTTGGTATAATCTTGATCATCTTAATCTTAAGCTTATATTGCAACCCTGTTATATCTTATCTTATCTACTTTTGCTTATCAACCTAGATTATATAATCATATCGGTATAGGTCGAAAGACCCGTTATGATCTATGTGGTTTTAAAGATTTGTCTATGGTCTTTAACGTTTGTGCTGAGAAATCCACTTTCGTAAATTGATAAACAAAATTTTGCTTTGATATAATAGTAACTGGATTATTTGAGTGACAAATTTGGTCTAGTTAACTAAATATAAGTCTTAAGTTAAACAAGTTGATTTGTGAAAACATTTTCTGACGAGAAATCGCCTTTATAAATTAATGCCCCATTCTCATGGTCAAATCATTCCAAACACTTATAACTTATTTTCAACTATCCGAGTAGTCATCTTTATTATCATTGGAAAAACTAAAGTTACTTTCAAAACAGTTAAAGTCTATTCTCTTTCTAATTATATAAACACTACTCTAATCCCTGTGGAACGACCTGGTCTTACCTAAACAGATTATACTACATACGTGGGTTATACTTTTACCCGTGTGTTTCCCTATAATTAACTGGTATTTTTAGTCTTATAAATTTAAAGCTTTTGAAACACATCAGAGGCATAGCCTAAGAACAACCTAATTGCTTCAATCCTAGCAACTGGAGCAAAGACCTCATCATAATCTATTCCTTCTTCTTGAGTGTAACCTTGTGCAACCAGCCTTGCCTTGTTTCTAATCACAATACCTCTCTCATCTTTCTTGTTTCTGAACACCTATTTTGTTCCAATTGCTCTCTTGCCATATGGTAAATCTACTAATGTCCAAACTTGTTGTAATTTGAATTGCAGAAGCTCTTCTTGCATAGCTTCTATCCAGCTTAGATCTTTTAATGCTTGGATTACCTTCTTGGCTCTTCCTGAGAGGAAACAAAGCCAAACAAGGGAAGGTAATGAAACGGTCTTCTTGAGTTTTTTTCTCCTTCATAACAGCACTAAATAAATCCTTGATCACTTATTATTCACTTGTCTTCTCATTGTTTGTACACCAGACTTCACATCACAATTCCTCAGATCAAGTGAATGTTCTTTACAGGATTATTGTATTTGGAGTAGAAGAACTAGATATGTGAGTAAAGTTTGGCTTCATAGATCCACTTATTTTTCATCACCAAAGAAATTAGCATATGATAGCTTTTGGTGAAGCTAGGTAGTGTAGTAACTTTGGACTAACGTATTATATGTTAGTCTACCACTATAACATTTGTACTATGGCAGTATAATACTAGGCCCAACAGTATTAAAGAAATACTTGAGTACTTCATTTAGGCATCTCTTGATTATCAGTTCTCCTTCTCTATCTACCTTTTTTTCAGCATTCTAGAACGATTGTGGTCATTATGCAAAGCTCATTCTTAGAAGAAGAATTCAAATGTGAACAAAATCTTTCCATAGTCGACTTGTAGTATCAAGTATGTTGTCTTTGTATAGATATTGTTCTTCTTGCTCTAAAATGACCTGCACCAATACTTTATTATGTACCTACAAAATTATTAGAGTTTATACCTGCAACAACTGGCACATGATTCATTGATTTTGTTAGAGCATCAATATCAAACAACCACTTTGGTCCATCTCCTACAATAATAGGCTTATCCTCCAAGAACCTAATATACAAGTTTTCTTCTACTTTCCTAGTTCAAATGTTATATACCCTAAAAGCCTTACTATTCAATGAGTATCCAACAAAGAATCCTTCATCTAACTTTTCATCAAACTTGCCTAAATGATCTAAGGTATTAAGAACGGTAACATTACTCCTAAATGGTCTCATGAAGCTTAGAGCAGGTGTTCTACCTCTAAATAGTTCATAAGGGGTCTTGTTATGAGGGTTAACTACTAATACCCTATTCTGCACATAGCAAGCAGTATTAACTGCTTCAGCCCAAAATGTAGTAGGTAACTTAGAGTCAGCTAACATGGTTCTAGCAGCCTCAATTAGTGTCTTATTTCTCCTCTCAGCAACACCATTTTGCTAAGGAGTTCTAGCTACACTAAATTCCCTCTTAATGCATTTCTTTTCACAAAACTCACTCATAACTCTATTTTTGAACTATGTTCCATTGTCACATCTGATTATCTTTACTTTCTTATCATATTGATTTTCTATCTCAGTTATAAAGCTCTTAAGAATGCTACTAATCTCATCATTAGTTGCTAAAAGAAGACCCAAGTAAATTTGCTATAATCATCAGTGACAACTAGACAATATTTCTTATTCATTAAGATGCTTACAAAAGTTAGACCAAACAAGTCCATATGCAACATGACTAATGGCTGAGTAATAGAGTTCTGAATCTTGGACTTACAAGAGGCTTTATGTTGTTTTCCCTTAAGACCAGCAACACAAGTTTGGTCATTTTCAAAACGTTTTGCAGGTAAACATCTCATAATATTTTCCTTCACAAGTTTATTAATAGTTTTAAAATTTACATGACCTAGCCTCCTATGCCATAGCATTGATTATTCTAATATGGCTTTGGCAACAAGACAAGTTAAACACTCTTTAGGAACAATATTCTTCATATCAACACTGTACATGTTGTTCTTTCTAGGAACTTTAAGTAAAACCTGACTTTCATCAGCTAACTTAAAGTCAGGAGACAGAACAAAACACCTAGTGTCAGTAAAAAGAACACTGTTCTTTTTGTCACACATGTGTGAAACACTAAAAAGGTTAAATTGTAACTCCTTGACAAAGTACACATCCTCAAAATCAAGCTTACCAGTTTTAAGAGTTCCTTTACCAGTAATTTTCCCTCCATTGGCTCATCCTCTAAAGGTAACATATCCTCCATCATATTCCTTAAAGTCTGAGAGATAGGACATGTTCCTTGTCATGTGCCTTAAGCATCCACTGTCAACATAGCCTTGATATTCTTTTTGTGGATGATCCTACACATAAAAATAAGGAAATTAGTTTCCTTTAGGGACCCAACCATCACTAACTTAGATCTGCCTCGTGCATCAACATAATTATGTTTCTTCAAAGTAATTGATGCAGTAGGTCTCTAAACCCAACATGCTGAGGCCTTAATAGCATTAACCTGATTTTCCCTAACAGCATTAACTACTGCTAAATTTGGCCTAGCAGTATTAACTGCTTTTGGCCTAGCAGTATAAAAACTTCCCTTAGCAGTATTAACTTTTTGGCTAAAATTTTTGTTAGTTAATGCTGTTCTTACTGGATAGGGCATGTTTACAGTTGATTGTGCTGATTTATAAAAATGTGACATTGGTCTAGCACTGTGAACTGTAGTTTTGTGATGAGCAGTATTAACAGGCCTAGCAGTATTAAGTTGTCTTAGGCCAGTTTTCATTAAAACTGCTCTTGGAGCCATGTTTCTGTAAGCACTAGGGTGAGCCTTTTTAGTAGAATAATTGTAGTTCACCCTTGTATAATTATTCCTAGATAAAAAAAATTTCCTTTGATGGTAATTGCAGTTAGCCTGCACATGGTCAAAACTTCCACAGACAAAACAAGCTTTATTGTACATCACAAAGTCACTTCCTAGTTGTTGGGACTTCTGATTATTCTAGTTTCTTTGATTTCCCCTAGGACAAGCATACTTAACTAGTTTCCTAGCTGGTTTTTCTTGTTGTTTAGCTCTAACAAATTCTATCTAAGCAACAGTAGGAAAAACAATTTTCTTCTCTAACTTATCATTTGACACCAACTCCTCAACCAATGGGGCATCAGGAGATTCCTTAACCTCTTCACTAACACTCTTACTAGTCTTAGGTCCATAGCCTTCAAACTCAGGCTGTTGGAACTCCTCTAGACCAGAGTTGGACAAATCAAGCTTTGGGGGTGAAAATAACCCTATAAGGGGTGGTGGAACAGCATTATAACTTACAAACCCCACACCCTTTCTACTATTATCAGTTATCTGACTCCCTATTAATTTGTCTAGACTCTTAGAAGCATTGTCAAAATTTTCAATTTTAAGTTGATTGCTTTCTTTTTCCTTCTTAAGATTTTCTAACTCACTTTTAAGCACACTAATTTCTGAGTCTTTGTATGAGATATCTCTTTTTAGAACAACAATTTGCTCACAAAAAATAACCTCATTCTTTTTGTAAAAGACAAGTTGTTCTTCTACAGATGCTAACCCTCTTTTAAATGTAGTTAAATTGAACTCAGATTTGTTAAACTCTATTCTTAAATCATCAAGTTGAGTTTTAAGAGTTTCAAAGCTTTTTAGACATGTTTTTGAACAAGTTTTGTCATTATGTACCTTAGAGTCTGAAAAAGCCATAAGAGCCATGTTTGTAGGGACTTCATCATCTGCCATATAGCTCCAGTCAAAACCAGCTCCATCAATAGCCAACATAGCTTTGGAATAAGTTTCTTCCACCTTTACAGTCCTTCTAGAGCTGTCTTGATTCTTGTTCCTGCTATCTTGGTTCCAAGGTCCTCTGCATTCCCTTGCAAAGTGTCCCAACTTGTCGCAGTTGAAACACTCTACCTTGGACTTATCATATCCAGCTGTGTCACTCCCATTGATAGTGATCTTTCTACCAGTTTTCTAGAAAAAACCTTCTTGTCCTCATGCTCAGCAATGCTAACTGCCACTTCAAATCCATCTCTTCTAAGTCATCTTCATGGATTTGTTCAAGGTCCTCATGTACAAGTTGAGACCCGTTTGGTTGATTGGCCAAAAATGCATAAACAGTGGCATCACTTAAGTTAGCAGTACTAACTTGAGTACTAGCAGTGCTAACTTGAGTGCTAGCAGGACTGACTTGAGTGTTAGCAGTACTAACTATATTCAAATCTTCCATCTTTGAAGAATTTCATATTGCGTTTAAAAGTCCTATTTAATTCATTCTTTATTCACCTTGTCTCATCTAATCAATAATCCCAACATCTTCCCCTAATTCGATGATGGACTAAAATAAACACAGTCCGGTGTATGAACTTCCATCATAAAGCAAAGCATCCCCTGAATTGAGATGTAATCATCGTCCCAGAATGAAACAAAATCTCTTAAATTCAGACTTCCTATGAACATTCCAGAACCACGATGATCTATAAGTTGCAACATGTTAATATTTCTTCCCCTTTTTGTCATAATCCAATAGTGGACATATGAATGTAAGGAACTTTTATTTTGACAACCACAAACCACTATCACACTTCTAATCCAGCCTTCCAACAACTCAAATTACCCTCCATGACGCGCCTTAAGATAAATGAACTTGAGCAGTAGAAACTTAAACTAGCAGTAGTAATAATGACTTACAGTAGTAAAAACATCACCTTGATGATGGCTTTAAATGTTAAACATTTTAACAATTAGCTTCCCCTGAAACCATATGTTAACCATTTTGTGAAGCTTCCAATCCTGTAGCTCTAATGTAATGATTAAGATGAAGAAAAACTAAGTAGAGAACGAACTTGAAGCTGAAGTAGAATAACCCATACTATCTCTTATATCTTTATTATCCATGTGACTTCAAACTTATACCAAGACCAAATTATAAGTAGAATGCCAACCTCTTGACAAAATCTCTCATCTTCTAAGAAACAACATTAACAACCCAAAGTGGATTAGCAAATTGTTGAGCATTGAGCACCATAAGTTTATAGATCACACACCTTTGCTAGATCCGTCAAGTCTTCGTCACAACATTGAAAACACAAACAAGTTACCTCCTGCTAAAAGGTATGATAAAACACGTACCCGAGTAATTCCACTTCAACTTCAAATAGGTGATAAACAATCTTCTTCGTAACCAATTAATCTAATAAATCCAAATACGAATCCTTCGGAAAACACCTTCAGAACAAATAAAACAAAATCCAAATTCCAATTCCCAAACAGAACACCAAAAACCAAAACAAACAACCTTGGTTTCTATTTTGTCTGATAATTCCATATGTTGTGTGTGTCCGATGATCTGATAACCAACAAACCTTAACTGTCCAATAATCAAACAAACTGGTCAGTATTAATTCTTGTTGCCAACAGTGGGTCAAAATGAGGTTTTCGGGTTCGTACGCCTAGTAACGACTTCAAGGGTTCCTTTCTCTTAATCCTTGGCTTCAATTATGATCATAGGGACTTAAATTAATATTCTAATACTTCTAGTGAATGTCTAGAACTCTATTTGAGTGTGTGTGTTTGAGTTTGAAGGATGAAATGAAAGGGGTGTATGTTTTGGCTATTTATAGGGCTTGGAAAGCCTTTGTGCCCAAGTTTACTTGATGTAATGGATCTAGGGCTATATATTTATGACTAATGGAGTCTATAGGGTGAGTGTTGTGAGCTAGAAGTGTAGATTTGCAAGGTGGAAGGTGTTGTGGTGGTTTTGGGTATAAAGGAGGACAAGGAGGTCACATAGCCTAACTTGGAGGCCAAGGTGGTGATGGAGGAGCTTGGTAGGCTGCTTGGTGATGTGGTGGTGAGGTCATAGAGGTGCTTGAGGTGTTAGGGTGCTAGCTTGGGTGTAAATAGGGTCAAAATGGAAAGAAAATGGTGCCGGGTTGGTTTAGGGTTTCGGGTTAGGGTTTTTGGTTTTAATTCGAGTTAGGGTTAGGGTTTAAGAAAGTTTAGGATTTAGAATTAGTGTTAGGATTAAGGTTTAGGGTTTAGGATTAAGGTTTAGGGCTTAGTTTTAATATTTAGGGTTTAGTTTTAGGTTTAAAGTAAAATTAGGGTTTTAGGGTTTTATTTAGGGTATAGGGTTTTAAAATGTTGATTAAGGTTAGGATTAGGGATAGATTAGGGTTTAGGAGTCATGAATTAAGTGATTGTACCTTGTGTTAAAGAGGTGGAAAGTTTAAACATGGTTTAGGAGCTTAAATGACCTAATTAGGTTTTTAGGCATAATAGGCTTGTACATTCATTTTATATGTATACATTACATATAATTAGGGTTTTGATATAAACATTAACGTTTAATGCTTGTTTTTAAATAACGTTGCAAATAATACGTTAATTGGATAATGTACTTGATAAAAATGATGTTAAGATATAGACTTGACATATTAGGAGGTTTACATGATGTAAACATAGATATAGATATCATTGATAGAGGTTGAATGAGCTTGTTTACTTTAGAGATGCAAGTTACGTTACATAATGAGATAAGGCAAAAATTTCCCTGTAAAAAGGTAGTATATATAGATGAGAGGGATATTACAGTACATCTAATTTAATAGATAGATGTTACAGTGCATCTAATTTAATAGATGTATAATTACATTGATGAAAATTACGGGTTGTTATAATAAGCCATATTAACCTCATTAGTACTGCTAGGAGTTGACATAAAAGCCATGTTTTGAGAACTAGAGCTTGAGCTTGAGCTTGCAGTTCCTTTAACCATTTGTTTAACAATCTTGAAATTATTGTAGAGATAATCAAAGCTCATTGTGTCTAGATCAGGTTTATTCCTCCAGACCACAACATGAGTATTCCATTCAGAAGGCGGACTTCTCAAAAATTTCAAATTAAGATCTTCTTATGAAATATTTTCACCAAGGATAGCCAACTAACTTACAATCTTCTGAAGCCTGTTAAAAATAGAATCAAGAGACTCTGTGCTTGAAGCACTAAAGTTCTCATACATTTGATTCAGAAGAGTCTTCTGAGTCTTCTTTGTGGTATCATTACCACCAAATCTTGTTTGTATAGCAGCAAACAAAGTCTTGGCATCCTTGTACTGATTAAATGTCAGTAGATGTTCATTTGGAAGTGCCATTAGTAACATACTTCTTGCCTTCACATCATTCTTCTTTTGAGTGTTTTCATCAGCAGTTACAGGACCAGGTATTAATGTAGTTGAGGAACCATCAGCATTTGTTGTTGTTTGAGCTGCTTGTTTGAATGAGTTTCTATTCTCTATGACATCCCATATAGCATAGTCTTGTACTTGAAAGTATTGCTCAATCCATAGTTTCCACATATGATTGAACAAAGATGTAACAAAAAGCTTCAATATTATTAAGATCAATAATATGAGTACTCTGTCTAGTACTAGGGTTTACAACCTTGAAGCTATTACTATTGTATATTCAACTCTATAACCTAGGATCTCCTTTTATACACCAAGGAGTCCTTTACAAGATAACTACAGATCTTCTATAATTCTAATCTTATATGCATATCTTTCTAACTAAATAGAATATACACTGAATAAGTCAATACTTATCACTTTATACGCCTTCATCCCTTTGGCAGTCTTAAGTCTTCATGTAGCAGTCTTAACTCCTTTAGCAGTGTTAAGTTAGTACTAGCAGTACTAACTTTCTTCTAGCAGTACTAACTAGTTGTAATTTTGAGCAGTACTAAGTCTTTGGCTTGGCAGTACTAAGTGTATGAGTTTAATCCCCAACAATCCTCATCTAAACTTGTGATTTACCTTCAAATCTATAAGTTTTTCTGAATTAAACCATCTGTGCTGAGAGGATGTTTCCAAACACTTTATTGTCTTGGTCTGTTTGCTTGTATGAAGATTTTCCTTAGAAGCTCATTTGTCATCTTTGAATGTTGTTCTATTAACAGCCTGTTAACCAACATCAAAGTCAGAACTCCTTTTGACAATGGATATTCTTTCTCTACCAGCATGAAAATATCTATTTCTCTCTCTGTAGACACATGATGAACCCCACATGTATCATATAATCTCCATTTTAATGGATCATGCAAATATCTCTGAAGTTTCCATAGTGTATCATCAGTATTAGGTTCAAACAACCTCTTCAATTTAACCCATAATGTTCTTTCTTTGTCATCAGTAGGTTCTGTTGAACTGAATCTTTCTTTAACCAAATTCCATAGCATCACAAGTCAACCCTATCAAAGACTTTCAACATATCCTCAAAGAATTGATATGCTTATGTATGATTACCAACCCTGATGATCTTCTAATATTTTCTAGATTCTTCAGTGTAAACCTCCCAGTCAATGATTGGATATTTGACCTGTAAGGCTTCAACATAAACTTCTTCCACTGGAACTACCATCATCATCTGTTATAAATCCTCTTATGGCAATTCTTTTTCCTCTTCATCTGGTTGTTCTTGAACTGACCCTGAAGCTTTAATATTATTAAGATCAATAATCGAAAACCCTTAAAGTTAGGGTTGTTCGACCGTCCAAGAACAAGGAGCGGAGAAGAAGAGAAGTGTAGCTTTTTAGGTTATCTAAGAGCACCAAATAATGAATTAGGGAATTCATTATATAGCCTTTAATAACTTGGTGAACAAGTTTGCACTCCTAATCCCTCCCATAACCTTTAGGCCGGCCGAATAGTTCAAGATGGGTCCTCTATCTTTGATTTTGGTCTTTGGTAATTATTAATTAATATGTACAATACACATTTATTAAAAGGTCTAACGTCAGTTATTCGTCACACAGATAAACTAACGGCCGTTAAGCAAATCATGAAATATAAATATAATTAATATAATACAACTAATATATTAATTACATTAAACATTAGCTAATTAGCTAATATAAGTATAATACATTGAATATATGAATTACATTATTTTTTTGAGCAAGATATGAATTACATTATTAACGTAGTCTTTTGGTAGACTTACATATCTCCGGCCGTATAAATATCCTTATTACACGAGCACTACCCAATAGGTAGTAGATCAGAAGGTGTTAGAATTCATGATAGCCATCGGAATTTGCCTAAGTAGTGATTATCTTTAGACTCATTTTGCATAACTTGTCATATTCGTTGTCTAAAGCTATATCATCAATAGATGAGTTTTTATCACTAAAGTAAGATGATTCAGAACATACCTTACTTGATGCATGAGCTACAAGACATGTTTCGTCTTTGACCTTCTCATCATCATCTTCACCGCTATCACTCCAAGAACCTCCGACAAATGCTCTTTGGTTCTTGTCTTTGGTGGTTTTGGACATTTCTCCATAAGATGAGTGGGTCGCCGCATCTATAGAATTTTCTATTCATTTTACCGTTCTTGTCATCATGGCTTTTTGGAACGGGTTTTTGTCATTCCGACGGGTTGTCTCACGGAATCTACTCTTCTCTTTAAAGAACTTCTTTAAGTCTCTTACCGCCCATGCATATCTCTTCGTCTTTCACTACCGGAAGTTGTGAACCTATCATCACTAGATTCTTTCTTAGCCTTTAACGCAAGAGATTTTCTTTTAACTTTTACTTTGACTATTTTAGAGTCTTTCTTGATAATCATCTCATAGACTTTGAGGTTTCCAATGAGCTCATCAAGAGATAGTGATGTCAAGTCTTTTGATTCCTCAATCGCCGTGACCTTTTCTCTCCATTTAGGATGTAGAGCCCTAAGAAATTTCCTTACATAGTTCTTACTAGAATAACCTTCATCAAGAGCTTTAAGACTAGTAATAATAGTATTAAATCTAGCAAATGCACTACCTATAGATTCGTCTTCGGAAATGACGAATTATTTCATATTTATTTTGAACCAAAAGCGTTCAGATCTTGTTTATCTTTGGACTTGGCTAGTACTTGGTGGGTGATTAACAAAGTTTCCCCAAATTTCTTTTTGCCGTATTACACATGAAAATTTGTTCATATTCTTTTCTAGCAAAGCATTGTAATAACCATTTTGCTTCGGTTATTTTCGCAAAGCATACTTATAGGATCATCCATTTTTTTTTCAAAGGGACAACCTCATCAGAGTTTGGTTTTCGGATTTTGAAATATAGGTTGAAAATCACCATTGGTAATAAATGGCAAAGATCTAGATACTTTTGATTTTACTCTATGTCTCGAATCTAATTTTCCAATGAAATAAAAACTATCGCTTTTAAAAGTGGTGGTCTTTGCATAGATTGCCCTTCTAGATATTTATTCGGATTCCATAGATCGATCCTAGCTTTTAAAATACACTTATTTTAAAAATCTTGAGTGACCTTGCTCTGATAACAATTGTAGAAAACTAGAAGGGGGGGTTGAATAGTTTTACCGGTTAGTTAGCGTTTTTAAAATCTTTACTTAGAAAATTGTTTGATTCGAGTTGTATGTCAATCAACCAACAATATAAATCACGATCCATATACCACGATCATGAAGCTGCCTGCTGCTTCTTTAAAGCTTGTTGTATAAACCTCAAACCATCAACCTGCTGTTATCAGAAACAAGACCATAATGTCTATTCTTGAACCTTCTGGATGTTGTGACTTTAATAGCAAAATCCATAGACTTTATACTCTGTTTTCCGTATTTGATGACAGACCCTAGCTTTTCAGAATTTACCTATTATTGAAAAACAGAAAATAAAGCATGAACAAAACCTTGTACCAAACCCTAGATCAAGAGCCCCGTGGTTCTGATACCAATTATGGAATCTAAAGATCATTGTAAGCTCAGAATGCATAGCGGAAATAGAATAATGAACAAAGTTATTTCAACAAGGTTTTTCATTCATATTATTCACTATTCACCCTAATTCTACATTGATCAATGGTAGAACGTGTTATCTAAACTATAACAAGGAATCAAAGATCCTTGAGGCTAAACCAACCAAACCTTAGGCGTCTACAATAAGACTTGATGCCTAGAACACACACACACTTTCCTGGTGTTTACATCTTGACACACATAAAAAAGTATACGCCTGATATCTCTTTATATAGTAGAGATATCTAGGTTTACATATGATAAGTATAAAGATAAATCTTTTAAACATTTAAGTTTATCTTCTGAATCTTCTATCTGAATAAGGAGATCTTCTAGTATCTTCAAAATCTTCCATCTTTTGAAGAATTACAGCTTTGCATTTAAGTCCTTTTGTTTCATTCTTTTATTCACTTTGTCTTATCAAATCAAGAATCCCAACAATCACTTGTTGATCCCAATGAACAAATCTTAAACTCCTTAGCTTGATGTAAGGTTTAGTATCCTTAGATAAATCCAAAGGTACTAAGACTGAAACTTTGAGTGTATGATATAAACTATGCTGAATCTAGTTTATACCACTAAGAAGAATAAAGAAAAAGTATGTTTGAGACACAAAATTATAACCAAAACAATAAGCTCTAATTTATTAATACGAACACTTTTTGACAGTGTTAGGGTTTACAACCTTGAAGCTATGTAAAACTATGAAAGACTAATATGTATTATCTATGCCTTAGGATGCGAATAATGATAATGCATATCTATTCTTAATTTAACACATGCATATCATAATAGCAGTACTAAATATACAAGACTAGCAGCACTAACTATTAACTAACAGTATTAACTATATTGGCAATACTAACAATGTACTGGCAGTACTAACTAATATAACTAATAGTACTAATGACATAGACTGTTTTCACGAATATTCATCAGCAGCATCAACTCTGAACCAGCCGTAATAAATTAGTACCAGTAGTAGTAACTCAGAATTCCCACAATCCTCTCCTAAACTTGATATTTACTTGTCAATCATCAAGTTTCTTCACTGTAAACTCCATAAATACCAGGAGGATGTATCCAAACACTTTACTACTCTTCAAGCAATGATTTGATGAACTTGATAAGCTCAAATGCCATAGTACTTTCTTCTTCAGCTTCTAACTGCAAGTTCAACATCTTCTCCAGTAATTCCTTGATAAGATGGTACTTCTTCTCCAATAGCATATTAATTTCCATGGGTGTACCATCCACAAACAGAGTGTGAACTCCACAACTTTCATACAATTTCCATCTCAGTAATTTCCAACCCAGTTGATCCATCCATTGTGCATCTTTTTCATCTGGGTCAAATATCATCCTTAGATCTCCCCAAAGCAACAAATCATATCCTTCAAGAGGATGATCTTGAAACATTTCCTGAACTAACCTGTATAGATCATTCAAGTCTTACCTGTCAAGTCTTCTTAAGAAGGCTTGTGTGTCTCCATGATAGCTTGAACTTCCATTAGCAAACATACATGTCTTTTACTTCTATCTTTCCCAGCAACTGATATTCCCAATTTGTAATAGGAAATTTTCTTGATAGTGGCTCATAGTCCACTTCACTATCATCATTAGAAATTATCTTTAAACTTAACCTAAGTTCTTCCTTCTCCTTCTTATACTCTGCTGCTTCTTCTTCTGTAACATCCTTTGTAGATTTCATCACTTTTGGTTTCTTTGCAGACTTCTATGTTGCATCTGATCCTGCAACTCTTTTCAATCTTTTACTTGTCTTCCGAGCTTCTTTCTCTGAATCCATTGGTGTGAAATCATGAATCCTCTTTTGTTGTCTTTCATACAACCCCTGGATTTCTTCATAAGACTTTCCTTTCAGCTGACTGTGTTTGTAACCACCCATGTTCTTTAGATAAGTCATCATAAGATTCCTCAACTGTGTTTTAGTAGGTGGTTTATTTCTGATTGCCTTTTCTCTTTTAACTGCTAATTGTTTCTTTCTCCTTTTAAAGAATTCTGCCAATAACCTGGCCCTTTCTTTAATTGTATACTTCTCTTGTTCTTCTTGTGTCATTCTAGCAGCCAGTTCATAATCAGCATCCATCCTTGCTTGCACCTCATCAAACATTTTAGCTATAGTAACCTTAGAAGCCTCTTCTTGTCTTTCTCTTTCTACTCTGAGTTCTTCATCCAATTCTGCTTGAAGTCTTAAGGCTACTTCAGCATCTTTTTCAATTTTTTCATCACCTTGAACCTTATTCTTTGTCTTTTACACAGATTCAGTCTCTTGTAGAATACCTTTACCTTTGTCTTTAGGATCAATGGTTGGAAGAGGTTGAAGTGTAGTTATTGATCTGATTAGTCTAGGAGTTTCTTCCACATCTCTGAAAGCAACTCCTTTTTCCTTTGCTTTCTTACTCCTCATCTTTACCAAAGTTTGAACAATGTTAAGATCTTCATCATCATCAAATATAGTTGTTGTTGTTGTATGAGGAGTAACTGGAGTAGCAACACTAACATTCACAGGAACACTAGTAGTACTAACTTCTTGTAACACCCCCAAAACCATGTAGCAGCGGAATGGTAACAATGGGGTGCTACGTTAAAGTACAACAATCAAGATATAGGAAACGACCTTAAATGGACGTTTTAAGATAAGATTTCATTCTATGCCATAGCAAAATATCAGAGTTCATACATTAGGTCCCATAAGTTTTAAAAGTCATAAACATTCTTAATTAAACAAAAGCTTCATAATACCAAAAGATGACTTAAGTTTTTAAAGATAATAAAAGTTGCATAGACTTTAGATAAAACACAGAATCCGTCTTCATTGATATCCGCCACGGCTCCCCTCCGATCTTCATACCCTAGGACCTGAAATTACATGCTAAAAGTCAACACAAAGGTTGAGTGGAATCATAGATTTATCGGTAAAAAGGGTGGACCACAAGATCGAAGTAATAGTAGACTCTGAAACACATTCAGTAAACCAAAACGTTTATTATTGCACTAAGCTCATGACCCAGAAGCCTTAACTAGATTTGTGCCCCAATCAGAATATAGGATGCTTGCCAACAACCTAACACCTCTCAATGTTAAATGCACCTTGATCAAACTAGTGACCCAAGGAAAGGTGGGGATTGTCAG
>BQNB010144692.1:0-10089 GCA_026074375.1 Tanacetum coccineum
AGGTTGATGCTATGCAAGAAGAACTGTTGCAATTCAAGATTCAGTAAGTTTGGATTCTTATAGATTTGCCTTATGGGAAGAAGACAATTGGAACAAAATGGGTTTATAGAAATAAAAAGGACGGGAGAGGTGTTGTGGTTAGAAATAAGGCAAGGTTAGTTGCTCAGGGACATAGGTAAGAGGAAGGGCAAAATTGATGAGGAGGTCTATGTGTCTCAACCTCTAGGTTTTATAGATCCTAAGTATCCTAAGAAGCTCTACAAAGTAGTAAAAGCTCTCTATGGTTTACACCAAGCTCCCAGAACTATTGACAAGACTATTTTCATTAAGAAGGACAAACATGATATCATATTAGTACAAGTTTATGTGGATGATATCATATTTGGTTCTACAAAGAAATCTTGGTGTGATGAATTTGAGGCCTTAATGCAGAGTAGATTTCAGATGAGCTCTATGGGAGAGCTCACTTTCTTTCTTGGATTACAAGTCAAACAGAAAGAAGATGGTATTTTTATAAGTCAGGATAAGTATGTTGCAGAAATCTGAGAAGTTTGATTTTGTCAGGTTAAGTCTGATTGTACACCAATTGAGACCCATAGCTTTAGTCAAGGATGATGAAAGCCATGATGTGGTTGTACATCTTTATAGATCATGATGGTTCTTTAATTGTCTTGACTGCTTCTACGGCTGATATTATGTTGGCTGTATGTGCTTGTCTAGTTTCAGGTCACTATAAAGATACCCTACCATCTATAGTGCTGTTATGAGGAATCTTTTAGTAATCTAAAGGGCAACCAAAACGGTGGCTTTGGTATCCTAGAGTGTCCTCATTTGACCTGGAAGCCTACTCAGATAGTGATTATGCTAGAGCAAATCTTGACAGGAAATCCACAACAGGAGGTTGTCAATTTCTTGGCAGGAGACTTATTTCTTGGCAATGCAAAAAGCAGACAATTGTGGCTACTTCTACTACAGAGGGATTGTTGCTGCTGCAATTGTTGTGGGCAAGTTTGTGGATGCAAAATCAAATGTTAGACTATGGGTTCAATTTCATGAACTCAAAGAGTACAGTGATAAGAAAGTACAATGTGCATTGTCAAGAATACGGTATCATCACTCAAAACATAGCATATTGCCTTTTAGCATCACTTCATAAGGATGCTTTATGAGAAGAAAACTTATACAGGTGCTTAAAATCCACACTGATGACAATGTAGTTGATCTTCTAACCAATGCATTTGATGTTAGTAGGTTCCAGTTCTTGGTTGTTACTATTGGTATGATCAATCCATAAGCTGCATTAGTTAAGGGGAGGCAATATGATTTGTTGTATAGTTTGTATGAAGTGTTCAGTGTGCAGAAGCTCATTTATCCTCAGTGGACGATTTCTAGAAGTTAATTGGGTTTTCAAGATTAATTGGAAGAGATAAAAGACGTATGAAGTATGTTTTGCCAAATTGTTCATTTTTTTATTGAACAAGTTAGTTCCGACAGTGCAAGTAGTACCTGGGTAAAGTAGTACCGCTATATGGACGTTGAAGAAAATACCGCAAGGGTAACAGAGTGTAAAATTGAAACGGTTTCATTGATTTAGGTTTGCTAAACCTATATAAAACATCTCAATTGGCAAGTTCAATTAAGTAATCACTCTCAAATATTTTCTTCCATACAAGACCTAATCTCTCTCTCACGACGGATCACTTAATTCAACCACAAATGGTTGTACTTGGAGTGCCATAGACAATATGGTCGCTTATTTAGAGAAGACTGAAGGGAATGCAGAGTTTCATGAGGTTATTGATTTTCTTGCGCAAAGCTCCATTCATCATGCTCTCACTGTAAGTCTAGTAGTCTCTACTACATTTGTTGAATAATTTTGGATGTCTGCTAAATCCAAAATAGTCAACAATGTAAGGTACATTACTGCCAAAGTAGCTGGCAAGCCTGTGTCTATCTCTGATGCATCATAAGAGTGGGCCTTCTTTTTGATGATGTGATAGGATAGATTCTCTAACCTAATAGGCTATATTTGATGCTATAACATTCATGGGTTTTGAGGAGGATGTAAATGTTCTAACATTTAACAAAGCTTTGTTTGCACCACATTGGAGGTTTCTATTTCATTAAAATGAATCATGGTCTAGCTCAAAAAAAGCCCCTATTGGGATCAAAATTCCCACTAACGTTGCCAACTGTTGTCATTTGCTTAAAATTAATAGAAATATAATTTTTTCTAAATTAATTTTTGATGGTATGCTTAGAAATTTAGATGCAAGATGTCTTGTAATGTATCACGTTTTATTTTAATTCTTTTTGCATAAACACTAGTGAATGTCCGGTACACTTTAGATCATTTTCCTGTAATTGCTTTGACAAGTAAAGTTTTCTCCTTTAGGGGTTTAAAAAAAATAGGTAAACATTATTCGCCGGGGAAAGTCGACCTTTATTTGTTCTATATTGGTACAATCTTCTAAGGTTGAGGGTGCTACTCAGGAGACACTATCTGAATCACAACCTACTCCCTCTCCTACCTCACCCATGTGAAGCCAATATAGCATCTAGTCTGACCATCAGTTTAGACCTTCACCTATCCTCATATTCCTGATTCCATTTCTAGAGGTTTCTAGTGGAATCATGGAGGTCAGTCATCCAGTGATAAATCCCTTTCAGGGAATGAGGGTGACATGACACTCCAAAGTGTCTATGATCTTTGTATCTCTTTGTGTACACAGGTTACAGATCAAGCAAAGGAAATTAAACACTTGAAGGCACAAATTAAGAAGCTCAAGAAGCAAGCCAAACCTGTTATTACACACCACAGAGCTTGGATAAAGAGTGTATCCTTGAAGCAAATATTGGCAGGAAAGAAATCCAAGGAGTCTGTATCCAAACAGGGGAGGAAGTCTGCCAAAGCTGAACCTTCAGTCCATAAAGATCCATTATTTGATGAGCTTGATGATGATGAATTGATTATAATGGACACTGAGATCGTATCAAGATATGGGAAGGACAAGATAATGGTGTGAATAGGAGAACGAGGGTACTGAAGATGCAGATAGTACGGAAGTGTAGTTAGTTTTGGACAAGAAAAAGTTAGTATGAAAGATCAAGATAGTATTGACAATCAAAAGATAGTACCGATAAGGAGGAAGAAGGTACCGACAAGGACAAAGATAGTATCGTTAGCCTAAATGAAGGTACTGATGATCAAACAGAAGAAAAAAGTGCTACTCCAATCACTTTAACAACCACTCCTACAATGTTTGGAGATGATGAAACTATTGCTCAGGTTCTTCTCAACATGAGCCAAGCCAAAGCGGTTTCAAGAGAAAAGGAGAAAGGAGTTGAGCTTAAGGATGTTGAAGAGACTGAGAGACCTAGGCCTACTTCAACTAGATCACTATTGACTTTAAAGCCTCTTCCAAAGATTGATCCAAAGATAAAGGGAAAAAGAAAAATTGAGAGGAAGATGAATCTGATTTGAATCTGAGGGATATTCCTGAAGCTGAAAAGAAGTTTAAGCAACTTGCTAGGGGATTGAAGAGGATGGCTAGAAGTTTGCAAGAGGATTAGGGAAAACAGAAGAAGAAAGGAAAAAGATGCTGATGGAAGAGGCTACAAAGACTGCCCTTTCAGTTGAATATGACTTCATTCAAGAAGAATTGAAGCTGATTAGACTTTCTAGTCAAGACTTAAGATGAAGAATAGAGGAGCAGTTCACTGTAGAAGAATGAGCCAAGCTCCTTCATGATACAATTGCAGCTCAAAGAAGATTTCTTGTGACAAAAGATCGATTGCAATCAGAAAAACAAACCTTACAAGATTCAGGCTTAGGAATCAATTGATGACTTATCTGAAGCATGTTGGAAACAGAAAACACTCAGACTTTAAAGAGCATAACTTTTGAAGAAATAACAAGCTTTGTATGAGAAAGTGAAGGGTTTGATGATAAGTTTCACTGGCTGTTGGTTCCGCTAGATGGAGAGAAAGGATTAAGGAGATGAATGTAGGAGTAAAAGAACTTGAATCAGAATAGATTAATGGGAAGAAGACACAACACAGGTACATGCTAAGGTAGAAGAGACAGAGAGGGTACAAAAAGTGAAAAGGGGGTCTATCAAAATGATTGCAGGAAAATGCCAAGAAAACGTCAGATGTTGACAGTGATGATGAACATAGAAAATGCCTAAGGATTGTTGCATTTGAAGGTACCATAGATAGTGAGATAATGGAGAAGAAATCATTTATTGCTAGGTTGAACAAGGTATCATCACCAGATGGGGACTATCTTGTTATATACAGAGCTAATGGGAACTTCAGAGCATTCAACTATCTCATGGAGGTACTTCATATATTTGATAGGCACTGAGATTTGTTTTCATTATATAACTTGATGTTGGTGCAGTATCTGAAAACTATACTAGAAAGGGAAGAGTGTTTCATTTGGGGAGATTTGAAGATAATGATGGAATCCTCAACTGAAGAAAATGATCAAAGTGATTTCTGGAGTAATCAACAGGATTGGAAGATTGTCACTTAGAGATTGTATGAAGCTTATGGAGTTTGCATACTAGAATTTGAAGATGGGACAGTCATCCATATGTTAGTTGAAAGAAGATATCCTTTTTCCAAGGAGTTATTGCAAAGAATGCTTGATCTGGGATTAGAAGTTGAAAGAGAAAGTACTGTTGCCCTAACACCCCCAAATAGGGTCGCAGCGGAATAAGGGTCCGAGGCGTGTTACTTCTCAGATCAATAACATAAGATAATATAAGAACGACCAAAAAGTCGTTTAAAACTGATACATTAGATTTAATAAAGTATGTGTTACAAAAGCCCGAAGCTTTACTTGTTTACTTGTTATTATTACAAAGATTTCCAGCCCATAACAGATATACAAAATGTAATGCGACTAAATCTTTAATGCATGACTTCAAAATATAACCACCAATGTATCCTTTGCACCTCGTGCTTAATGACCTCCTGAAAAACATTGCATTTAAAAACGTCAACATAAAGTTGGTGAATTTCATAGGTTTATGTAAATGTATATGCAGGACCGCAAGACTTTCCCAGTGATAATGCAACAGATGCAGACATCACAAAATGCAATTACGTTTGCCTAAGCTCATGACACCGAAGCTTGACATATTGATACAATATATAAAATTGCCTCACATTGCTCCGTCCATGATGTTTTCCAACCCCTAACATCCAGTATCAGACTTGACATCTTCGTTTCCAGTGATAGCTAGTCACCCGAACGGGTGGTCAATCCCAAATAATCTATCTTACAAATATCAATTTTACCGGCTCAATTTCCAGTAAGTGACAGTTTCATGATTCATGGGCTAGTGGGTTATCGCTTATTAGGCCAAAAAAACATAATCATAATAAAAATGTACTCTGCGTCAATTGTAAAACATACATATGTTGCTCCCCAAAAACTTGTAATTTATATTTGTAAAACATGGGGCTTGAACTCAACTTGAGTGAGTAAAACTGATAACAAAATATCCCAAGTAAAAAACGGTCATCGCTTCAATACGCCGAGTGACAATACCTAGTTAAATAGGTCGATTCAGTATTCAAGACGTGTCTAACAACACTGTGTATAATCCTATATAGTTAATCATCAGTAATATCGTTCGGCTATCATAATTTAAGAGGTCATGACATGACGTACGAGGAGTTAGGACACTTTAAATCGTAAATACAACAACTCGTCAAAACGCCATCCGAAGAAGCCTCCATTATGAGAAAATTCTCCTAGGTAATATAGCACTTCGATAACTAATAACATCTATATTCTATATAGCATATATCACCATATATTTGTTTAAGTAAAATCGTATTTTAAAAGTCGAAAAACTTTATATTACGCTTTAGTAAAAATGACATAACTTTGTCGTTTAAGCCCGTTTCTCGCGTTTCTTACACCCCACGCTTTCGTATTAAGACGAGTGATCATAAATCACATTCTTAGGTTTCTGAGATTCTGTGGGATGTTGAAATAGTGTTTTTATGTTCATAACAGCTTATATCGTTTTTATTACTTTTTAATTAACGTAAAACCCGTTACTTTGTCGTTTCTTATCGTTATAAGCTCGTTTTTAGCGATTCTTTCGACTCCTTCTCGTAATTGAAAGTTTTATCCATATTATTGATGTTTACAAAGTATAAGTTTCTGCCATGATAGTAACTTTTTATAAAATTTTGTTTTATAAAGTATTTAACGTAGTTAAACTTGTAACTAGCGTATTATTCTGCGTTATAAAATCGGTTTTCGTGTTTCTTTTCATTTTGGAATCACTCCATGAGTTGTAATATATTTATAAATCATATATGGGTGCTTTCAAATCGAACCAAACAAAAGTTTGAGGTTAGTTTTGTGTTTTGACATGTTTTAAGCTATGAATTTTGTAACCAATTTTAGAGTTCAACACTTAGTTACAAACTACTTTACAACAATTATATCTGATGTCTTAACATATATAAATTCATTAGTTCTACTATTGTCATGTGAGTCCTAGATAACAAGATTAAATGTTATTTTAACATTTTCACTTGTAATTTATTAAGTAAATATTTAAAACCCTAATTTATTCATAAACATGTTATACTTAACCAAGTGTGTACAAGAGTTTTTACTACCCATTCTAAAATTCATTATTAACATTTCATATTACCATATAATAAGTGTACAAAATAATGATCATATGTAAAAATCCATTTCACATATTCAAAAGTACCCTAGATGGTGATTTTAACTTAAGTAAGGGCATATGAACACTTAAATCTTAAATATGAAATGATTTAGCATTATATATTAACCTTGCTTGGGATGAGTAAATGAAGAGTAATAACAATCACACCCTTGTGTTTTTCAACCTTGGCTTGAAAATATTAGGTGAAAACACTAATTTCAACGATAAACCATATCTTCATTATCTTCTTAAAAAACCTTTCGCAAAGCTTAACATTCTTCAATTCTTCTTTGAATACCTTAAGTTGTTATGTAAACTCTTATATGGTGAAAGATAAAGTCAAACTTATGGTATGGTGTATAATATGTGTTTTTGAGCCGGGGTTTAGAAGAGAGTAAAAGAAGAGATTGTGTTTTCTTTGTAATGAAATGGAAAGTATGGGCTGTTTCTATCACAAAGTGCACCCCTTATTTATACTACTAGATACGATTTTATAGTGTCTAGTTGATGTGTGTTAAAGGTGCAATGTTCTTGATGAGATGGATGACATGAGAATAAGATAGCTTATTTAGAGCTTATCTTGGTCTAGTCATGGTTCAAGTTGCATGAAGATATTTTACAAAGCTTCTTGGTGACTCTTGGCTCATCTCATCTATATGTACACGTTCATATATGTATGTATATGAGTTAGATAGTATTTTTGATCTTTATTTAAAGTATTCTTGCATTATTTAAAGTATAATGTAGTAAAGATTAAATACAATGTATAACTTGTTACATTGTAGGGTTTGATTTGTATTCTTCATCAAGAATATGAATTAAAGTGATAAATACTTGAAGTTATAAATAAACTTTAAGTATTGGGTACAAATTTTGGGTATTTGATGAAGCGTAGATATGTTAACGTGCTTCCGGGAAGGCCTAAACGTATTTTATCGCGAAACGTAACCAATAAAAATAAAATGGGCAATGATAATAATTATCCTCTAAATAATCATATAACACTTGCTTGATGTAAACATTTAATTGTTTAATGCCCATTTATATTGAATGATCATTTTTAGTTTACGCGATTTGCTTCACGATTACGATTTAAAAGCATGCGTATATACCCTAAAAATAATTAGTGCGATTAAATAATGTCGTCACAATGACCTAAAACTCGAGGTGTTATAGTCGTCCCCCGTTAAATGACGCCTTTATCCTCTAAGGCTTATCACACGGCACTTGACGACGGCTGCAGTCTTGGTGATGAGGTGTGGATATTTCTTCCTGTTATTGATTTTAAGTTCCACGTAAAACTAGGACCCCGCTAGGAGTTCCTTCGAACCTGGTTCAATTGGGTCATGGATTCGCCTCAATTGTTTGGACTTCGCGATCCATGATTTTCTACAGGCTCTTCTGCAAAATGGACGCTAGTCATCCCACTTGGAGTCTATTCCATCGGATTGACTAATGGATCGTCAGATAAATTTCTTCAAGTTTGGATACATGAAACGTATTGTGGACCCTGCTCAACTCCTAAGTAGCCATGGTTGTAAGCAACGACTCCAACCTTTTCAACACTTTGAATGGTCCGAATATCTGGGTATAACTTCCCCCTTTTCCAAAAACGTACGACCCCTTTCCAAGCGAAACCTTAAGATAACTTTATCTCCAACTTGAATTCCATAGGTTTTCAGCTTTAAGTCAGAATAGATCTTTGTCGATCGCGAGCGTTTTGAATCCTTTGTTTAATCTAGTGATCACATCTCACGCTGTTTTTGCACTAATTGCGGACCAGTGAGTTGAACTTGTCCAACCTCGGCCCAACACACGGGTGAACGACACTTTCGACCATAAAGTGCTTCAAACGGTGCAGCCTTAATGCTGGCATGATAACTGTTATTGTATGAAAACTCGACTAATGGAAAATGTTTAACCCAACCATTTCTAAAGTCGATTACACAAGCACGTAGCATATCCTCGAGGGTTTGGATGGTTCTCTCGCTTTGTCCGTCGATTTACGGATGATATGCAGTACTCATATCCAAACTTGTACCCAAAGCCTTCTGAAGTGATTTCCAGAAATTTGATGTGAACCGAGGGTCACGATCACAAATAATTAAGACAGGTATTCCATGCTTCGTGACTACCTCCTTTAGGTACATTCTCGCCAGTTTATCCATAGGATCCGTTTCCCTCGTTGGCATAAAAATGGCAGACTTTGTAAGTCGGTCAACGATAACCCAAATAGTGTCATAACATTGTGACGACTTAGGAAGCTTAGTAACAAAATCCATCGTAATGTTGTCCCACTTCCATTGAGGTATCTCGGGTTGTACTAACAAACCCGATGGTCTTTGATGTTTGGATTTGACCTTAGCACATGTCAACATTTGCTAACATAGGTGGCGATGTTGGCTTTCATATTGGGCCACCAGTATAGTTTCTTTATATCCTAGTACATCTTGTCAGAACCCAGATGGATAGAGTATTTAGACTTGTGGGACTCATGCATGATCACAGCCCTTAAGTCGCCATAACATGGTAACCAACTCCTGCCATTTAAGCACATAGTTCCATCCGCACATTCTAAGTTTCTGTGGATCTTTTGAATTCTTAACCAATATACCCCCAACATCCTCTTTCTTGATGTTCTCCGGCTTTCGTGCTTCAGTCTGAGCTTTCAAGATTTGTTTAGGAAGATCCAAGCCAATAGTCATCACTAAGGCCCGAACCCTTAGTGGTTCTCGTTCCTTCCTGCTTAGAGCATCAACAACAACATTCGCCTTCCATGGGTGATAACGAATTTCGCAATCATAATCACTCAGCAACTCTAACCAGCGACGTTGCCTTATATTTAATTCCTTCTAATCAAGAATGTGTTGTAAACTCTTGTGATCAGTGAACACCGTGCACTTGGTTCCGTACAAATAGTGCCTCCAAATCTTTAGAACGAACACTACTGCCCCAAGTTCTAAATCATGAGTCATATAGTTCTTTTCATGAATTTTTAACTGGCGTGATGCATAAGAAATCCCCTTTTCTCTTTGCATCAACACAGCGCCCAAAATCTTCTTTGAAGCATTGCAGTATGCGATGAAATCTTCACTTCCCTCAGGTAAGGCCAGGATTGGTGCACTGCACAGCTTCTGCTTCAACTGTTGAAAAGCTGCTTCTTGTTTATTGCCCCAATCAAACTTGAAACCTTTCTGGGTTAGTTTAGTCATTGACTTGGCGATTTTTGAAAACCCTTCTATGAATCTTCTATAATAGCCGGAAAGGCCCAAAAATTGGCCAATCTCTATTGGTGTTTTAGGAGACGCCCAATCTTTGACAGATTCAATCTTGGCAGGGTCAACGTGAATACCTCGACAGTCAATCACGTGACCGAGGAATT
>BQNB010144693.1:0-16821 GCA_026074375.1 Tanacetum coccineum
CTTAAACTCAAGCAAACATACACAAACACTTATTGAATCATTCTAAAACCCAAACCCATGAGCTTTTACAATTTCTTAACCATTTCCAATGTGTTCGAAATCAAGAATCACCCAAAACGCACCCATATGTTATTCCCATTAAAAACTGTTATAGTTACAACATCTAGACTAATCAATTGGTGTTTTCATGCTTTTTACCATGAGACAAAATTTAAATCAATTTTTAGGGTTTTTTCGAGCATAATTCCATGTTTAAGGTCTATTAAAAGGTGATGTGGGTATGAGAAACATATAACAAGTCTACCTTAGTGATTGGACGAGAAATGAACAAGTTCTTGAAATCTTAAAAATCAACAATGGTCTTTTTGAGTTTTGTTTGAAACGTGAGAAAGAAAAGAGACGGGTGGGGGTGTTTATGTTTAAAAACTTTTAAGTTTTGGGATAAATGCCCTCTAAGGTTTAATAAGACTTCTAATAAACTAATTAACTTTTCCTAAGGCTTAAAGTAGTTTCCCAATTGGCAATACTAGTCCATAAGGTTTAGTTATCAAGAATAAGTCTTACATTTTGCCTTAATACCCCTAAAGGATTAAACACATAACAAATAAAGCCCGATTGAGTTAAAATTAATTAACTCCCCTTTAATTATTACCCGTTTATTTTTTAAAACCGTTTCCTTTTATCACAAATTGATTTTATAAAGAAGATATTTGACATTTTCTCCCCCTCAAACAATGACCCATTTTCTATTTAAAGAGTTGTAGTCGTTGTTTGAGTGGTCAAATGTCTTTAAAAATGATTTTTCTGATGACTTTTTGAAGATGATTATATTATTTTTTAAAATCAACACCATGAAAAATAAGATTTCTCTTATTTTGACACATAAGCACACTGACACGTACACTTATGGATAAGGAAAGCACGGGTTGTGTTGCAAAGTAAACACAAGCCTTTGCATGGTCATAAAGTAGACCATGCCCGATAATAAATTCCCGTTGAGACAAGTTGTCTTATTGAAATACTTGCCTTTAAGATGATGATCGGGTTGCTATCGGAAATAATAGCAAGCCATTTTTGGCATGTTTTGAAAGCTTTTGAACTTCTGCTCGAACTTCATTTGCAGCCTCGTATCATTATTAAATGACATTTTCAAGGCCATAATGTTATTCTTTTTTAGAAAGACATCCAGAAATCATTATATTTTATTCATTTTTTTGATTTTTAAATTTTTAATTTTCTTTTTGAAAAATTTATATAAAAGAAAAATATTTTTGTGTTTTTATGTTTTCTTATGTACATATGATACAAAATATGAGTTACCACCATCACTCATCCGTTTCCTTTGCTAGACGTTTCAACGTTTCCGGAGACATGCTTCTCATACCGAGCTTTTCGTTCAAGAAGTTAAATCTTTCTCTTGGTAAGGGTTTGGTGAAGATGTCAGCCAGTTGGTATTCGGTCCGGACAAAGTATAGATCCACAATTCCATTCTCTACTTGATCCTTTATGAAATAGTAGCGAACATCGATGTACTTGGCTCTTGAGTGTTGAACATTGTTGCAGCATAATGTAACACCCCCAAATCTGGGTAGCATCAGAATGTTGAATATCCGAGGGCGTTACTTCATAGATCAATAGCACAAGATATGAGAACAACCACTAAACGTGTCATTTTAAAAGATACATTGGATTAACAAAATGCTTGTTCATTACATAAGCTCATGGCTTTAAATTGTTCGACAATATAAGTAAAGATTTCGGTTTATAACAAATGTTCCCAAAATGTAAACGGCCCAAATCTTTAGTATGACTCTTTCCAAAGGTGGACCCCCAATGTGTTGTGCATCTCGGTTGCCTTATTGGACCTTGAGAAAACATGCTTAAAATTTTTCAAAATAAAGTGGATGGAATTTATTAGGTTTATGTAAATCAATAGTAGGACCGCAAGATTTCCATGTGTATAATTAAGCAACAGATGCAAACATCATAGAAAGTAATTACGTTTTCCTAAGCTCATGACACTGAAGCTCGACAAATATGAATGCAATAAATTGCCAATAAATGCCTGTGAATGATGTTCTAACCCGTAACATCCCAAATCCGACATGGTATATGTTTGTTGTCTGGAAACCCGGCACAGTGAGCGCTACTCACTAAAACAGGAATGTTAATCACAGATAGATCTATTTATAACATTCACGCTCACAATCTATAATTGACAGTTCATGATAAAGGGCTCAGTGGGTTATCGCTACTTAGGCAAACACGTAATCATAGTATAAAATGTACACTTTGGTCCAATTATAAAAACAATGCAATGTTCTCACCCTAAAGATGTAAATCATTTAAATAATTGTAAAACATCGGGCTATGAACTCACCTTAGTAAGTAGTCCTCTGAAAATGATAATTATATCCAAGAATGACAATGAATCACACCATCAAATACCTAAGTAAGTACGGCCAGTCTTAGTCTATAAGTTTAGGCTAACGACTCTTGTATAAACTACAATAAATTGCTAGTTTATATATACTGTTATCACTTGTGTGGTGGTGCACATGTTTATTGTATTTGTATTCACTTGATGGCTCTTGGGAAGGTATATGATCACACATGTTCTAGTTTACGTATAAACATTATTAATATATATTCATATTTATTAAGTCGTGGTTTAACTTGTATAATATCCGAATATAACTCGTTCGATATGTTAAGTGGTTATTAATTCACCTTTGTGTTCATATATACCCTTAGGTTTCCTATATTTACAAAAATAGTCCCTATGTTAATGAAAATATAGTATTTACACTTTAAACCCTTATGTTTCCAAAATTACACTCTTAGTCCTTCAATTTTTCAATAATTGCACTTTAGGTCCTTATATGTTCCAAACAGTCCCTTAAGTTTCAGAAATGTCCAAAACAGCCCATTGACTTAGAAACATTAGTTTTTGGCAGTTTTTAACCCTCTAGTTTACTGAATTATATTACCCTTTTTAGTCCCTTAAACTTTGTAAAAACGCATAAAAATCCATTAAGTTTTAACAAGTGAGGAATAGGTTTTCTTAAGCTCAATAAAGCAATATAATGCTATGCAAGGCTTACAAATTAAGCTCGGATGAGCTTATTTTAGCTTATTGGGCTTAGTGGGCTCGTTAAAGTCCATTAAGCAAATTAATGGCCTAATTAAGATTGTAAAAGTACATAAGCTCTCATTAAGCTTATTTTAGCTTATTGAAACTGTTAAAGCTAAAAAATAAAGACTTGAGGTGAAGCTTATTTAAGCGTTTATTGGGCTCGTTGGCTCAACTGCCTTTTAACCGACAGGTTTTCAAACGTTTCATTAAGGTTTCAACACATGATTCGATCTTATTTTTCTAGTCCTTTATTAAGCCACCTTAGGTGTTTTATTATTCAGCTTATTTTTAAAGCTATTAGTCCGCGTTTAATGGGCCTTTGAGACCTTTGTGAACGATTACAGCCCCTTTAAGCCTTTAGGTTTGATCCCTTAAGGTCCATTAGCTACCTTGACTTCTAATAAGTCCTAACTTTCTATTTTAGCTTCACCAATAAGCTGTTAGAGCTTATTAAGCAGTTGGGCATGTAATGGGCCTTGCTAAGGGCTTGTTAAGTCCATTAGTGGCCCGATAGGGCTTATTTGTGTGACTTGCTATCTAACAAGTTTAACAAGCTTCATTACCAAATCAATAAGCTCGTATGAGCTTAATAAAAAGTCGTGGGCCCCAACTAACGAGTTGTTAGGCCTGTTTGGGTTTAATGGGTCCATTTGCTGCCCGTTAAGGTTTCTTTTGTATTTCGTGTGTTCCAACGAGTTTAAGAACTCTATAAGCCCTTGATAAGCTCAAGTGAGCTTATCTATAAGCTACGGGCCTCAAAACACTAGGCTATTGGGCCTAAACGTGGGCGGTTTAGAATAAACGAGCCCTTTTATGGTCCGTTGATCTCTCTTGCAACATATATGGTTCAAAGAGAGTCCTAGTAACCATATTACGTTTGTTTAGCTTATATATATAGGTCGTGTTCATCACATGCACGCGTTAGTTTAGGTCGTATATACCTTCCCGAGTCGTGCCATTTTGTTTATAGGAAAAGTTTACGTATAACTTTCATGAAATTCATTTGTAAGAGTTAAGGTTCATGTTTGCCTATAGACGAACCCGTTTAAGCCTTTGCTTGCCATTAAATCATTTTGTACGTGTTTCTTAACACCACACAAGATAGATTATATGCATTAGTAAAGTATACGTTGCCAGCTGGGTTGAACCCTGAGTGTTCACTCCTACACAAATTCGTTTTAGATCATACATTTCATGACCTAATTTGAGTTGATATCAAAGAGTAGTATTAATATGAAATGTTACAAGCTTACCGGACATAACAACGAGGTCCTTGGAGACTTGGTTCGAGTGTATGCGAGTAATGTGGCAACCTAAATGTGTTTTACACGATCAACAACCAAACCCTAAGCTTTAAAGCTTTGTAAACACCCAACCTTAGCTCGTGTACTCCCCTTATGCACTCGTATGACAATCCTAGTAGTGTTTGTGGGTTCGAATGAATTTATGGAAGTGTTTGTTTGTGGTTTGTGACCCGAACAAGAGAGACAATAATATGACTTCGTTGTTTGAGTGTTTTGTGAGTTGCAAGAAGTGTTTAAGGTGAATGTACATGAGTATTTATAGGCAAGAATACTAGTTACATATTCCTAGTCCCAAACATACCAAAACTGGCCCTAGGCTTTGTGGTTTCATAGTTTCTAGTTAATCACACATTGTTTTGTTAAAACAACTAAGTACATGTCTTAATTACTTAATATTTGTACAAGATTTCCTAAGATTATGAAATCTTAATGTTTTGTGTACATACATGCACGTTGCCGTGACATCCAAGTGAAAAGAGAGCCAAAGAGGTTATTACCCATTGTGTATTAGCTTAATCTAGGGACACTTAGTACATGTTTTTGATTTAAACATGGGTTGTACAAGTACTTAGGGATCATTTGGAAGATTTCTAGGTGCTTTTGTTCCCTATAATCGGCCCTAGTGGGTATTAACACAAGATTTGATTTAATTTTGTGTTTAAGGTTTAAAAGTGGATATTGGTTTGAGTCTAGGTAAGTCTAGGTATTTTCCGGGGTGTGTCTAAATGTATTTTATTGCGAAACGTAAGCCTTTTACGTGACCAATAAAAATAAAATACGCAAAGTTAATAATTATCTTCTTAATAATTATATAACACTTGTTTTATGTAAACCTTAATTTATTTGGTGACCGTTTACATTAAATGATTATTTCTAGTCTACTCCATTTAGTTTAAAAGTTAATTTAAAAGTAAACGCGTATCGGACAAAAATAAATAGTGGCGGATAATAAGAGTCGTAAAATGACCTGAAATTGAGAAATGTTACAGTCTCCACCCGTTAAAAGAGCTTTGTCCTCAAAGCTTAAGACCTTGTAGTGGATGACGAAGCCCGGTTTGTGAAAAGCTATGGGTATTTCTGGTTTTGAAATGAATCTTCACGTTTCCCAGTGTGAACTCGGACTCTACTAAAGTTCAACAAACCTTAAAAATGATACCCAGCTTCGCTTTCAATTGTTTGATCTCCCCTTCCATTGATTTCAACAGCTCTTCCACAATTTGGAGCTTATCGTCAACGTGAATGCTATCTAACGGCATGGATTAAACGGGTTCTGTCAATAACATTTCTTTAGATTAGACACATGGAAGGTATGGTGAACTCTGCTCAACTCTTGAGGAAGTTCCAGCCTGTAGGCAACCTTCCCAACTTTCGCTAACACATTAAAAGGTCCGACATATCTCGGGTTTAGCTTGTCCCGCTCACTGAATTGTACAACCTATTTCCAAGGTGAGACCTTAAGCATAACCCTATCCCCAACTTCAAACTCCATCGGCTTTCACTTCCGATCGGCGTAGATCTTTTGTCGATCCTAAGCAGCTTGAATTCTCTGCTTGATCAGGATGATCTTTTCCGTCATTTCTTGGATCAATTCTGGACCAATCAGTTGAGTTTCTCCAACTTCGGCCCAGCACACAGGTGATCGACATTTTCGGACATAAAGTGCCTCAAAAGGTGCGGCCTTTATGCTAGCGTGATAACTGTTGTTATACGAAAATTTGGCTAATGGCAAATGCTTAACCTAGCCTTTTCCAAAATCGATCACGCAAGCACGTAGCATGTCCTCAAGAGTTTGAATAGTCCTCTCACTCTGGCCATCGGTTTCTGGATGATACGTAGTGCTCATACTTATATCTGTACCCAAAGCTTTCTGAAATGATTTCCAAAAATTTGACGTGAATCTTCCATCTCGATCATAGATGATTGAAACAGGGGGGCTTATCCGTATGTCTTTATACTATCCTATTCTGTACAACCTGCCGACTTGTCCAAGGATCATTTACTTATGGCAAGAAGTGAGCAGATTTTGTAAGTCGATCCATAATCACCCAGATGGTGTCAAAACCGTGTGACGACTTAGGAAGCTTGGTAATAAAATCCATCATGATATTATCCCACTTCTACTCGGGTATTGCTGGTTGTACTAACAGTCCCGATGGCCTTTAGTGTTCGGCCTTGACCCTCGCACACATCAAGCACTTGCTAATATAGGTTGGCTGATGTCAAGCCTTCATGTTAGGCCACAATTTAGTTTCTTCTCTTCTTGGTACATTCTTTTCAGAACCGGGATGGATAGAGTATTTCGACTTGTGGGATTCGTGCATAATCACGGTTCGTAAGTTCATAGCAAGGTAAACTACCTCATGCAGTGTTAAAACATTAAGGTCTTCTATCGGCGCATGGTTTCCAACTTTTTTGGGTATATCCTTTCTGAATCTTACCTCATACATCTTCATTCTCATGTTCTCCTGAGTTTTAGGGCCTCGATATGAGTTTTTATTTCGTTTGGGGAAGGATCCAGGCCAATAGTCATAACTAGGCTCGAACCGCAATGGTACAATGTTTCCTTACGGCTCAATGCATCGTCCACTACGTTTGCCTTCCTTAGATGATAACAAATGTCACAATCGTAATCACTCAACAATTATAACCAATGGCGTTGCCTCATGTTAAGCTCATTTTGATCTAGAATGTGTTGTAGACTTTTATGGTCGGTGAACACGGTGCATTTGGTTCCGTACAGATAATGTCTCTATATCTTTAGAGCAAACACTACCGATCTAAGTTCTAAATCATGAGTGGTGTAGTTCTTCTCATGAATTTTTAGTTGTCGAGAAGCATAGGCAATCACCTTCTCTCTCTGCATCAACACAACGCCTAAGCCTTTGTGTGAAGCATCATAATAGACCACAAAGTCTTCGCTTCCTTCAGGTAAAGCCAGAATTGGTGCACTACACAACTTCTGTTTCATTAACTGAAAAGCGTTTTCTTCCTTTTCTCCCCAATCAAATTTGATTCCTTTATGAGTAAGCTTCGTCATTGATTTAGCAATCTTTAAAAATCCTTCAATAAACCTTTGATAGTAACCAGCAAGACCTAAAAATTGGCGGATCTCCGTCGGTGTCTTAGGAGACGCCCAATCTTTGATAGATTCTATCTTGGCTGGGTCCACATGAATACCTCTGCTATCAATGACGTGACCGAGAAATTATACCTTCGAAATCCAAAATTTACATTTTGAATATTTGGCATACAACTTCTCCTTCTTAAGCAATTCCAAAATTGCCTTAAGATGTTCTTTATGCTCTTTCTTGTCCTTTGAATAAATAAGTATGTCATCGATGAAGACAATTACAAACTTATCCAAGTAGGGCTTGCACACTCGGTTCATGAGGTGCATGAATACAGCAAGTGCATTTGTTAGCCCTAATGGCATGACCTGAAACTCATAATGACCATACCGATTTTGGAATGCCGTCTTTGGGATATCTTGCTCTCGTACTATAAGTTGGTGATAACCCGATCTTAAATCTATCTTCGAATAAATACTGGATCCCTGGAGTTGATCAAATTATATTAGTCGATCCTTGGGGCAGTGGATAACGATTTCTCTTCATTGTCTCTATTTTTAACTCACGGTAGTTAATTGCCCCAAGAACATCCTAAATGTAAACTCCATCCTTCTTTTTAACAAACAAGACCGGGGCTCCGAAGGTGAGGAACTGGGTCTTATGAAGCCTTTGTCGGAAAGCTCTTGCAGTTGTTCCGACAATTCCTTCATTTCGGACGGTGCCAATCGGTACGGTGCTCAAGCTACGAGAGCGGCTCCTGGAATTAAGTTGATCTGGAATTCCACTGGTCGAGCTGGAGGAAGACCCGGCAAGTCCTCGGGAAACACTTCAGGAAAATCTTGGACGATTGGTACGTCCTTAAGTCTCTTTCCTTCTGACTTGTCCTCCTCTTTCTTGGCGGATATCTGTGCCAAAAAGATCTGACATCCTTTCGCCATGTACTCTTGAGCCTTTGAACATGAGATAATGGTCAACAGATATTTTCTCTGGTTTGTTACTTTCGTCACCATAAAAATCAAGGTTTCACCCCTATAGGGAATTCGAACAAGTTTCTCATCACACACGATCACGGCGTGATACTTTCTTAACCAATCCATGCCGATTATAATGTCGAAACTACCCAGTTCTACGGGCATTAGATCTATGTTGAACGGATGGTTTAAGAAATTTAAAGTGCAACCCCGCATAATAGTGTCTACCCCGACTATTTTCCCGTCAGCTAATTCAACATCGTAACTATTTTCTAATGGAGTTGGGGCGATATCAATCAGGGAACTAAACGCAGTAGCTATAAAACTTCTATCGGCACCAGTGTCAAATAAAATAGATGCATAGCGGTTGTTTAAGAGGAACGTACCCGTGACGACATTTGAGTCCGGGTTCCTCGATGCATTCCCATTATTCTCTGCATTTCCATCTGCGTATACCCAACCTTGTGCATTCCCACTTCCCCCATTCTTGTTATTGAAATTCGGACAATCTTTCTTGAAATGTCTTGGAGCTCCACATTCAAAAAAACCATTCCCCTTGGGAATTGCCCTATTGTCCCTCTGAGCATTAGCAACATTAGTGTTGCCAGAACTTCTGCAGTCGCGGGCAAGGTGCCCTACCTTGTTACATTTGTGGCATTTCTGAGTACACGGGCCATTGTGATGAAAATGGCACTTGGTGCACTTGGGCAAGTTTCCCCCATATGGTTTCCTTTCACCCGACCCCATATTGTAGACCTTGGCGACATTCTGTCTCTTGGAGGGTTGTTGTTGATGGCCATGGTTGTTTCTGGATGAATCCCCCCCCCCCCCCCCCTCATCAGCCTTCCTTTGTTGTCAGCCTGCCTTTCCTCGCATAGGTACGGAGTTTCTGACCATCAAGTCTTTGACCAAACTCAATTAGCTAACTAACGTCTTGTGTCTGGAAGACTATCACATTTCCATAAATATTATCAAGGAGTCTAGCTGATGTACTAGTCAACCTTCACAGTTTCATAGGCCAACAAACTTGGAAATATCAGGGTTTGCTCTTGAAACTTCAGTGGGTAAGTTTTGGAACAACTTTCCCTTTGACCTTTAGGTTCTACAACTGCGATTCTAGTTCTTGATTTCGCTATTTCTTCTATGAGTACTACCAGGTATCATCGAATATCCATCAGGACCTAAGGTTCTTATCTGAACATTCCACCAAGTCAAGCAGCCCTAAGAGTGCAGGTGGCAAACTTAACCTGATTTTTAATAGCACAACCACTGATATTGAAAACTGATTCCATCTTTTCAATCTACCGGGTTAAACCAACAACGCCTTCATTTCCTTTGAAGTTCAAAGATTGACATTTCATGAAGTCAGCGTAGAAACAAGGGCGTGTAGTTTGCATATTCCTTCGGTTATCCCTGTGTGAACTATGGATTCCGTCTCCATTGGTGGAGTTTCGCAGAAGAGCTTGATAAATTATAGCTTGAACGGATTCTGGAGTCATGTTGTTTGGGTTGGTGTTGTTAGGTGGGGTATTCGGTCCTCGTCTCATCACAGGTGCCATGATTCGTCTAAATCACAAGAGAAAAAACGTGAGGTCATGACAAGACATACAATAATTTACAGATGAGACAACAACACAAGAGAGGTATATAGTACAACATAACACATCTATTTCATTCATAACTTGGAATTTTTTTACATGAAATAGTTTTTTGTACACAAAATACAATACAATAGATCTAAGGCTATGCTAGCGGGGAGAACCCCTAATACTTAACGTGCATGAACAATTGCCTAGCAAAAAGAAATGACATAAACTACTAGATGCGACTATCAGCATCCCTAGAAGCCTCCTGGTGATCTGGAACTCTAGCATCTGGTCCTGGCTGTCTAGCTCTTCCCTGCTGCTCTCGTAGTGCTAACAACTCAGCATGCATGTCACCTATCTCTTGCATCATGTCTCTCATCACACGGAGAGTCTCTAGCATCTATGCCTGACATTTACGGTTAGTCTCTCGAAGCTCTGCTATCTTAGCCTGCTGCATCTGGGAGCGAGTCTCATGTACCTGGTGCTGTGTCTAAATAAGAGTACCCTGCAACTATAGCTATATCTGATATGCATGGAGCTAGGACTCGTGTGCATATACCTGCTCACGGTGGGTCTGAAGCTCATAATGGACCGATTGACTTAATCCTATCGCATGATCCCAAGCCTCTCGGGAAGCATAGGCCTCCTCCTCCACCATCAGCACTGTCTCCTGATGAGCTATCCTATCCTCCATAAGCAAGTCGACCCGCTACGAGTCCATAGTGACTCGCTGTGATATGCGAGTCCTACTATCCTGAGCATCCTCTAGTAGAGCATATAAGTCTTGCGTATCATGCTCATGGAGCTCAACAAGCTTTGTAACCCTAGTATTGACCTATCCTACGGTCATAGGTGTTATCTCAAGAACTGCCTCTGCCAGATCCACCCAAGTATCCCTAATATCATACCCAACCTCTCTAATCCCCCGTCGTCTGGCTTCAACATCTATGGTGCTGGAAAACTCATAATCGATCCCCTAACCTTTAGTGGGTCTAGTAGTAGAACTCTACCCGACCTCATACCTGGAGCCTAGAGCAAACAAATACAACCTCTTGCGAGGTGGCCACTCGAACTCAGGAACATCATCCTTACGGTCAACAGGTGGTGGTATGTATAGATATGGTGGTGGTGGTGGTAGTGTAGAACTACTTCACATGGATTTGTTTGGCCCTTCCGCCATACGAAGCTATGGAGGAAATCGTTATACCTTAGTAATTGTAGATGATTATTCTCGATTCACATGGACTAGATTTTTAGCAAATAAAACCGAGGGCTTCGAAAAATTCGAAGTGTTTAGCAAAATGATCCAAAAGAAATTAGGATGTTCCATTGTATCAATTAGAACGGACCATGGTTGGGAATTTGATAATGAAGTACAATTCGGAAACTATTATGATTTAAATGGGATATCTCATAATTTTTCCGCTCTTCATACTCCATAATCAAATGGGGTAGTAGAAAGGAAAAATCACACTCTACAAGAAATGAGTAGAACCATGTTAAACGAACAATCCATTCCTCAAAAATTTTGGTGTAATGCGGTCGATACATCAAACCTATATAATTAATAGAGTTTCCATTAGACGTATTTTAGGAAAAACTCCATACGAGTTGTTAAGAGGTAGGAAACCAAACCTTAACTATTTTAGAGTATTTACATAATACGTAACAAACAAATAATGAAAGTTGAAGAGTCGTTGAATGTAACTTTTGATGAAGCTCCTCCCCCGCCTAAAACATCACCATTAGAAGATGATGAGCTAGTCGAAGAAGAAGCTCCTCCCCTGCCTAAAACATCATCATAGAAAGAAGATGAGTTAGTGTAAGAAGAAGCTATTGGGTTGTAAATCAAAACCCTAGGCAATGCTCTTGAAGACATTTCTTAGAAAAATAATCAAATTTATAAAATATTTAAAAAAATTAAAACTCATCCCCAGAAAACGTTATTGTAATCATAAATCAAAGAACACCAGGTCGCAAGCTCAAGACAAAAGTCAAATTTCTTTTGCTTTGTTTCAACAATAACCTAAAAATATAAATGAGGCAAATTTTATTTAAAAAAAAAGAATTGACAAAACTTGGTTAATGGCCAAGCAAGATGAACTAACCAATTTAAAACAAATGATGTTTGGGAACTAGTCCCAAATCCTATAGATATGACCATTATAGGAAAAAAATGGGTATATAGAAATAAACTTGATGAAAATGGCGTCGTAACTAGAAACAAAGCTAGGTTAGTCGCCCAAGGTTATAATCAAGAAGAAGGAATTGATTATGACGAAACATATGCACCAGTAGCTAGACTAGAGTCCATAAGAATACTTTTAGCTTATGCTTGCGCACTAGACTTTAAGTTATACCAAATGGATGTGAAGAGTGCATTCCTTAACAGTTTTATCAATGAGGAGGTTTACGTGGTACAACCTCTGAGATTCATTGACTTCGCAAAACCTAATTATGTCTATAGACTTAAGAAAGCTCTTTATGGTCTAAAACAAGCCCTAAAAGCTTGGTACGATCGATTAAAAGCCTTTCTTATTAAACATGATTACTCCATGGGAATGGTAGATGTAACACCCCCAAATCTGGGTTGCAGTGAAATGTTGAATATCCGAGGGCATTACTTCATAGATCAATAGCACAAGATATGAGAACGACCACTAAACGTGTCATTTTAAAAAGATACATTGGATTTAATGAAATACTTGTTCGTTGCATAAGCTCATGGCTTCAAATTGTTCAACAACATAAGTAAAGAGTTTGGTTTATAACAAATGTCCAAAATGTAATAACGCCTAAATCTTAGTGTCTTTTATTGCTTATTGCTATTGTTTAATGCTTATTTGTCTTTACTTAATGATTATTTGTCCTTGGTTTGAGTTTTTACCTTAAATCTGTCCTTAGTTGCCATTTAACTGCTTATTGCTATTTTGCTTATTTCAGTGCTTATTGTTGTGATCTTTGTGCTTATTATTGCCTAATGATAGTTGCTTTGTATCTGTTTTGACTAAACTCAGCTTAAATCTTTGGTAATCAGTCTAAAAATTGATTCCAAAAAGTTAAAGGAGTGTTTGGGACAGTGGGTCAAAGTGGGTAATTTTGGTTATAAAAACCATTGGGTCACCAAACCAACTTTTACAAGCATTTTTAAGTTGTATTTGATTTGTTTTTGCTAGTTTTTAGGTCTTAAAGTGTGTTTTCAAGTTTTTCTAAATTGCTCTTTGAAACTGTGGTGACAACAGTGCCACAAGTGCTTATTTGATTTAGTTGTTAAAACATTCTTTTGAGTCTTGTTTTTTTTGTCCTTTTCAAGTGTACAATGCAGTAGATAAAGTCCTTTTGGTTTACTTCTAATCTTGTCAAAAATCTGTCAAGAGTACTAATTGTTTTTCATAGTTTAAAACTGCCTTTTTCAATTCCATTTTTCAGATAGTAAAAATTGTTTTTAGCTTATGAAAATTTGAGCATAAGCTCATTAGGGGATAGTCTCAATCTGTTTTAACTTGCTTTTCATTTTAAAGCTTATCTTACAGCTTATTTTTAAGCCTGCTTTTTGCTCTTAGACTTTACAAAAGTTTGAAAAACCAAGCAGTCTTTGTGACTGCCCATTTTCACTTCACTTTTTTCTAGCTTTTTAGAATTTCAAACCCTTTTCCCTTTGATGTTTTAGAAAGCCCTTAAGCTAGGCTTTAAGCTAGTACAAGCCCTAAAGCCATAAGGATCCTTTTTAGGACTTAAAAATAAGCCCAAAAAGGTGCCCCTTAGGCTATTTTGTATGCATTTTTGCCCATTAGCTTATTTGACTTTTTGTGCTTATCTGCTTATTCTTCCTTGCTTATTTTAGTTGATACTAGCTTATTAGGTTTAGGTAGCTATCTGTCTTTGCTCATTTGTGTTTTACATTAGCTTATTTTGCCTTAAAAGCCTTAACTGTTTAGCTAAATATGACTTAGTGTAAAAAATACATTCTGCCCCTTTTGTTTGCTTATTTTCCTGTTATTTTTAAGTTACAAATTTTTTTTATCTTTTTTAAAGTTGTTTATTTTTTCTAGTTTTATAAGTTTTAAAAAAAAGAAAAAAAATATTTTACCAAAAAGGGAGGCCAAGGATTCGAACCCTGGACCTCCCCTTTCATAGCAAAGCCTCACAGTCACACTCTGCTACCAAACGTGCCCTTGGGTCTTTTCTGCCTAAGTTTGCACACATATTCCTTTTAACCTTTCTTTTCCTGTTTTGCTTAACAGCCAACTTTTGCTTATTTCTGGCTTATTTATAAGCCATTTTTCAAAGTTTTTATTTTTCCTGAATCCAGCACACTTTTAGCTACTTTTCTGTATTTTTTCAGAATTTTCCAAAATCGTTTACTATTTTTAATCATTTTTTCTTTTCAAAACTGTTTTTAATTCATTAAAAATTATTAAAAAGTCAAAAAAAATATAATTTTTTTAGACAATTTTCTTTTATCATTTAGCACCTAGGAAAATTAAATTTGCTTTCGTAGGATTATTTTTGCAAAATTTCGTTTTTTAAAGAACGGGTTTTGGACTCGGTTCTCGTTTTTAGGTTTAAATCCGTTCTAGCTTTCGTTTTTAGGTTTTCTTTCATCGTTTTTGCATTTTAATTGTAGAAATTAGAAAACCAACTCCAAAAATCTTTAACCATTCAAAAACGCGATCACGAACGTTCTCGATTTTCAATTCGCACCTCGTTGGGAGAACGACCCGGGTAGATTTTTGAAGGATTTTGTTTTGGATAGAAACGAATCTTTTAAAAGCCTCTCGGAATACTTTACCGTTGATTTAGCCTTATTATTTATATATTTATATAATTAAAAGGTTGAGTTTAACACTGCAATCACGGGTCCTGAGTACCCACCTTCACCAGAGTTTGTTCCAGAGCCTGTATACTCGGAGTTCATGCCACCAGAGGACGAGATACTCCTAGCTGAGGAGCAGCCACTGCCTGCTGCTGATTCACCAGGCTATATTCTCGAGTCCGATCCTGAGGAGGATCCGGAGGAGGATGACGATGAGGACCCTGAGGAGGATCCTGCCGATTATCCTGCTGACGGAGGAGATGATGGCGATGATAGGGATGAGCCATCTGACGATGATGAGGATGAGGAGGTTGATATTGAGGCTTATAATAAGGAGGAGGAGGAGGAGGAGCACCCAGCTCCTACCGACTCTACAGTTGTTGCTTTACCAGCTTTAGTCACCTATCTATCGTGACCTATACGACTAGATATTAAAGAAATAAGTGAAATATGAAATGTATAAGTTCTAACTCGACTTACAAAGAGTCCCAAGGTTTTGTTTCGAGTGTATGCGAGTATTGTGGCAACCTACGTGCGAAATACACAATCAATAACCAAACCCTAAGCTTCAAAGCTTTGTAACACCCAACCTTAGCTCGTGTATTCCTTGTGAACTTGTATGAAAAGCCTTAGTGTTGTGCGTTGGTTCGAAGGAAAGTAAGAAGGTGTTTGTTTTCGTTTTATAACCCGAGACAAGAGAGAACTAGTATTGTTTTTCTTGTTTGAGTGTTTGTGAGTTGTAAGAGTGTTACATGGTAAGTATGGATGAGTATTTATAGGCAAGAATACTAGTTACATATTCCTAGTCCCAAACAAACCAAAACCGGCCCTAACTAGATGGTTTTGTGGTTTCTAGTTAGCCTCACATTGTTTCTTGTTAAACCACTTAGGTACATTTCTTAATTACATGATCTAAGTACAAGATTTACCAAGATTTAGCAAAATCTTAAGGTTTGTGTATGTACATGCATGTTGCCGGGTATCCAAGGGAGAAAAGAGAGCAAAATGGTTATTAACCATTGTGTATTTGCTTAATCTAGGGACATGTTGTACAAGGTTTAATTACATAGGATTTGTACATGTACTTAAGGATCATTAGAAGATTTCTAGGTGCTTTTGTTTCCCCATAACCGGCCCTAGTGGGTATTAACACAAGATTTTATTTAATTTTGTGTTTAAGGTTTAAAAGTGGGTATTGGTTTGAGTTTAGGTAAGTCTAGGTATTTCCGGGGTGTGTCTAAATGTATTTTATTGCGAAACGTAAGCCTTTTACGTGACCAATAAAAATAAAATACGCAAAGTTAATAATTATCTTCTTAATAATTATATAACACTTGTTTGACGTAAACCTTAATTTATTTGGTGACCGTTTACGTTAAATGATTATTCTTAGTCTACGCGATTTAGCTTAAAAGTTACATTAAAAGTAAACGCGTATCGTACCAAAATAAATAGTGACGAATAATAGGAGTCGTAAAATGACCTGAAATTGAGAAATGTTACAGTCTCCACCCGTTAAAAGAGCTTTGTCCTCAAACCTTAAGACCTTATAGTGGATGACGAAGCCCGGTTTGTGGAAAGCTGTGGGTATTTCTGTTTGAACGCATCTTCACATTCCCAAGTGAACTCAGGACCTCTCCTAGAGTTCTAGCGAACCTTAACCAATAGTATCTGGCTTTGTTTTAATCGTTTGATCTCCCGTTCCATGATTTTAATGGGCTCTTCCATAAACTAGAGCTTATTATCAATATGTAGTCCTTCCAACGGAACGGCTAATGGTTCGTCGGAATAACACTTCTTTAGGTTGGATACATGAAATGTATTGTGAACCTGGCTCAGCTCTTGAGGGATTTTAAGCTTGTAAGCAACGGATCCAACCTTTTCTAGTACTTTGAAAGGTCCAACATATCTAGGGTTTAACTTCCCCCATTTGCCAAAAC
>BQNB010144694.1:0-16821 GCA_026074375.1 Tanacetum coccineum
CATGACATAGAACCATTGGAAATAACATGTTTCTTTTTAAAAAGTTTAACAGGACGAAACCTATAACATGAAGGACAAGCATTGAAAAGTATACCACTTTGTGAGATGTAAGCATCCATATGCATGTATTACATAAGCCCCATAATACGAGGCGAACATATTAGTTGAGAAGAATAGAACCTTACCTCAATAACTAGACCAAAAATTATTACTTTGCCTATCATTACATTGAGAACAATCTCACTAAGGGTTCAAAAACTCGCTAGGCGTGTACATTTGGGAGCGACCATCCGGTCCAGAGATTAACTCGGTGAGGCCGCGGAAAACCCTCATCCCGTTTATTCCTATCTAGGGAAAACTTGAAATAAATAAACCCCTAATGATGATAAAACTCATGAAAACAAATAACAATAATAGTAATACCCAAATGGTTTTAACTAATACCTTGTTTGGAAATTTGAAGAAGTGAATCTGTGGCAGAAGCAGCTACTAGTGTTTGTGAAGATTTGTGTTGGCGACGATGAATAAATGGTAACAAAGAGTTGAACCCATTTTTAGATGATGAAATGAAGAAAGCACAAGAAGAGGGTTTTGAGTGGACTAGGAGGATATGATGAGCAAACGCAGCAGCAGCAGCAGCCATTGTTCTCTTCTTCTTGTGTTTTTCTTCTTCTGGGTCGTGTATTTGTACTCAAAATAGATAAAATCATCCCTGCTGTTTACTGCTGGGAAGATGCGCGGACAGGACCGAATCGAGAAACCGGTTCAGATCGGACCGAACCTATTTCGGTCCGCTCCTTGATCCTCATTTTACCTTATGTTCGGTCATCGGTCTGGTTCGGTTTTACGTACAACCGACCAATAATGCCTTTTCGGACCGGACCGATCGAAGAACCGGAACAGAGCGAACACATTCGGTCCTGTCCTCAATCTGTGGTTTTGCGCTAAAACAGTTTCGGTCCGGTCCGGTCCGGGTTTGACCCGATACTCACCCCTACTAATGCAAGACATAAACAAAGGCCCATTAGTGTAAAGTGATTATACTTGAAGGGTACTAAATGTAAAATATATTTAGTCCTTGCAGTAGATAAGTTTTAAGATGTTTGCGGCAAGGACCCATAAATTTATAATGTCATATTTATTCAAACTAAATATCATAATGTCATAGGTCCATAATAACTTAACTATTTAGAGAGCTAGATAAAAGGACCCAATGGCTAGCTATTGGGTTTTTTTTTGTACCAATGGCACGCGAATAAGATTTATACAACACGGGCTCTCAAGCCATTGCTCCCGCCATTCGTCATTTAGCAAGGGGTATGGCTTATGCCATTGGGTTTTTTGTGGGGTTTTTGCTATGGAGGGTGTTTTAGTTATTGGGTTGTTATTGTAAAGGGGATGAGGTGGCGTTGAGGTGACAGACAAATAACGTGTTATTCGCTCTCCCCTTACCTAGCTCTCGTATAATGAAATGGATATTTTATAAAACCTCACAAAAACCGGGAGTGCTCGGGTTAAACATTTAATGCACCTGCCCGACCTATACCCGAACCAAAACCCGTGGGTTAAACATTTAATGCTACCCGCCCCGGGTTGCATTAATTACATGACCTGATCCGGTCACCATCCTCATACGTGTTTTCTCTTCAACTCCTTCATCTGTCTCATTCTCTCCTCATACATGTTTGCTTTCACTCATCCAAAAACAAATCATACCTTTCATAATTTCACGCACACACATCCAGATAAACCCTAAACAAGATCCAAACCCGATCTCTAGTTCCATTAGTTTTTGGGGCTACAGGTTTATACACTCTCTATTTAGATGGGGGTTGTCATTTGGCTCAGTCACTATGAAACAGACGGTGGATTTTAGGTATGACATTCTTTTGTTTTTGCATTCTTGATTGTTGTGTATTTACTATTTTTTGAATTGGTTTATGGTTTTTTGGATTGGGTTTGTTCGTATTGTTAGAGTAAAGGTTTGGTAAATGAATTGTTAGAATAAAGAGTGATTATGTCTGTTTCTTTTGGTTCTGTACGTATAAAAACTGAATCTTAACCTCCATATTTGCCGTCCATTCGTTTCCAAATTCGCATATTAGATTTTCCCCTACTCTATTAGGCATCATTTTCTACAGCGGCTCTGACATAATGGAATAACTGAGGTGCTTAGAATTCGTGATGTGTTGTATCTTCATACCCAAAAAACACACAGGTAACTTTTTTATAAAAAAATGCACTTTTATTCATGAGATTGTGTTTAATTACAGGTTTGGCTATTTTGAATAGGATTCATAGACGATAAAAAAGGTTGAAGCAAACAAAGGAAATTCCATTTTGTTTTTTTTATAAAAAGTTTGTATTTTTATTCATGGTGTTTGTTTAATTGCAGGTTCAAACTATTTTGAGTGATTCCTTGCAATTTGTAAGTTATTGCAAGTAGTGAAATTTTTAAAGTTTCTCAGATTTGCTTCTTTTGAGAGTCTTATACTTGATTTATTTGTGGTTGCTTTGTGAATAGGTGGGGGATTAGAGGAGTATGATATTGCAAAGCAATTGAGAAACAAGCTCAGTGAGGTTTGGTTATACAATTCATTTCTTATAAACAAAACTTTTGGACTCGAATCAACATTTTTAGTTTTTTTGTAACAAAGGTTACTATGCAATGCTTTGTATTAGGTTGGAGCTGAGCAACTTGAATAAAAAAGGGGATTATCTTTAAAAAGTGAAGCTCAAGACAATGGTATAAGCTTATTGTGGTTGCGGTGAGTTGTACATAATATCATTACCTTTGTGATTTAACATTACAGTTATGGCTTGATGGATTTGTTTTTGTGTGGTCATGTTTTTCTTAATGGGTGTTTGTGAAAATGGTTTTGATTGGAGACCAGTTTTTAGTTTTTTTAATCTTAAATATGATTAGCTCTATAGTGTGAGCGAGGTGTTTATTTAAGCTTATATAGCAAGCTTATGGCTTATTTGGTTTTCGGCTTATGTTTCAAAGCTCATAAAAGTTTCAAAATAAGCCACATAAATAAGCTTATGAAACATAAACCCAAAACTAAATAAGCCATAAGCCGGCTATATAAGCTGAAACAAACACCCTCGGTGTTTGTGAAAATGGTTTTGATTGGAGATTAGTTTTTAGTTTAGTTATATTGGATTGATTTGCTAGCATATGCTGAATATGATTAGCTCTACTGTGTGAATAGGGGGTGTTTGTTTGAGCTTATATAGCAAGCTTATGGCTTATGTGGTTTTCGGCTTATGGTTCATAAGCTCACTTTTTGTAGCTTATTTTGAAACTTTTTGGCTTATATAAGCTTATCAGGTCATAATGAGCTTATATAAGCCTGAAAGTTTTAAAATAAGCTACGTAAAGTGAGCTTATGAAACATAAGCCGAAAGCCACATACGCCATAACCCCGCTATATAGATTCTCTTATGTATTTGGAGTCGCTACGGTAATGAATGTGACAGGTTTCCAACACATTTCAGGTGTCAATACGGGCCTTACTTAATTGTTTTGACGCGCAACCAGTGACAGTGACAAAAAGCTACGGAGAGTTATGCAAACACAATTACAAATGTACTAAATAGGAGATTACAACAACCATCTTGGGACATCAAGTAGAAAACTGTAACAGTCAAGTAAGAATGTACTTGCCGTAGACAATGGATGTTAATCAATATCCAGCGGTACCAAATGAGTTCGTGAATATGGGATACAACAGTTACAATTCTGCTTCAACGGGTTACAAGGGGTGCAATTCTACTTCCAACAACATATCCAATCCTTAGTACTTCAGATGTATATATGTTATGATTTTTATACTAAGTCGCCGATTAACTTCCTACTCTTTTATAGATATATGTTGCGAGTATAAGTAATGTGCCATTAATTTCTATAGGATATACAGTTGATGAGTATAGCCAGAATGTTGCAAGCACAAATCTTTATAGCAACGGGATGAACGTTATTTCTCCAATGAATGTAAAGCAGGTTGATCCGCAGTTTGTTACCTATAATGAAAATGCATCGTTCTTCGTCAATGAATATGCTTATGCTAGCAAGATATATGAAGTGTTTGATGGTAGAAAAGTGTCACCTGTGTTAGGAATACAAAAAGTATCGGTCACTTCCAATATAGTTAGTCATAGCTCGTAGATTAATCAAATGGTTAATATAGAAAGCTGATCGGGCTAAAGGCCCATAGAAACCCTATTAAGAGGCCCATGGCCGACCACATGCTTATGTATAAATACCCCCTCCACACATGGAGAGGGTGTTGGTTGGTTCATTTCTCACACATAATCTAATATTTCTTTCTTTGTTACTTTCTCTCACTAGAACCTTCCTCCCATCCACTTTCTCTCTCTAGAATTTCTTCATTGTTATTTGGTGTTAAAGATTACTAGCATTCTACAATTAGTATCAAGAGCCATGGAGTGATTTGCTTAGTTCTTGTGATTGTTTATGTTTGTTTCGTTTTCTTTAGTAAACCGTACCTTTATCTTCTTGTTTTCGAAGCTCTTTGGTACACTAAAAGATCATTTACATAGGTAAATCTGATCTAGTATAACTGGATATAGGTGTACAAGCTTAGAATCAAAGAAAACATCAGTTTTTTATGCATTTGTGTGTTCGAAAAGTCTTAGAAAGTACAATTATTGATTTTAAATTTTTTGGCTTAAAAACCATAAAGTTTGCATTTTTAAGGTACCTATAGGCTTAGTAATACTAGTTGTACAAGAAATTTTGGGGAAAACAATCAAAAGTGTGTCTTTTTGTGTTTTAAAATTTTTGAGTTTCGTATTGTTGAAGGCGAATTAACAAGTTTTCTAGTGCAAGGCGAATTATCAATTTCCTTTATAAGGCGAATTAGCAATTGTGCTTTGGAAGGCGAATTAGCAATATTCAGTTGAAGGCGATTTAACAATCTTCTAGTACAAGGCGATTTAACAGTTTCCTAGTGCAAGGCGATTTATCAATTTCTTTACAAGGCGATTTAGCAGTTTTCCAAGCCAAGGCGATTTATCAATTCTTTTGCAAGGCGATTTAACAAATTTGCTTTGATAGGCGATTTAACAACTTCCACAAGGAGAATTAATTCACTTGAACTAAATTCAAAACTCAAGTTTGCTAAAGTAAATTATACGGTTTATCTCTTTGATTTGTAAAATCTCGTGAAACATTCAATTGTCTTCCCGGTTTTATCAAGAGTTGTAAAATCCCGTGTAGTTTCAAGACTTACAACACTCAAAAGACAACTCACTAAACAACACATTTACTTTCAATCACCGTTCGATCCACAAGTAATCTAAGAACATCAAATCAACATGGATTCAATTATTCCACTTGGACAAAAGAATACTCTTGTTGAGTACATGATACTCCCCGGTGCTGACAATCGTCCACCTATGTTAGACAAGGACTTGTATGATTATTGGAAAAGTCAAATGGAACTTTACATGCAAAATAGAGAGCACAAAATAATGATACTTGAATCAGTTGGAAATGGTCCACTCATTTGGCCTACTGTTGAAGAGAATGGAGTGACCAGAACAAAGAAATATGCTGAATTATTTGCTGCTGAGAAAATTCAAGCTGATTATGATATGAAGGAAACCAATATCATTCTTCAAGGTCTTCCATCTAATACCTATTCACTTATGAATCATCACAGAGTTGCCAAGGATTTATGGGAAAGAGTTCAATTACTAATGCAAGGTACCTCTTTGACTAAGCAGGAAAGAGAGTGCAAATTGTATGATGCATTTGTTAAGTTACTCACATCAAGGAGGAATCACTTCATAAGTCACACAGCTTATTAATGACATGAACATTTACAACATGAAAATGGAGCAATTTCAAGTTAATACCAAGTTCTTAAATAGTCTTCCACCGGAATGGAGTAAGTTTGTGACTGATGTCAAGCTCGTAAAAGATTTGCATACTACCAACTTTGATCAGCTTTATGCTTATCTTGAACAACACGAACTCCATGCAAATGAAGTCCGTCTTTTGCGTGAACGCAATCAAGATCCGCTTGCATTTGCTACAAATCAGTAGATGACACCACCTCACTTCAACACTTATCAATCTTCATACAACAATCCTCATATTCAACAACAGTTTTCACCATCTCAATATGGATCAATTCATCCTAATCAACATTACTCATCAACTTATCCATCACAACCTCAATTCAATCATTCATCAGTTCAACCATCATATCCATATCAGTCTCAAATGAATCATCAACCCTTATCTGCTCTACAAATTGCTTATCAATCACCTCAAGTTTCTACACAACCAATGACTAAGTCACCTCTTGAGGACTCAGGTTTTGCTGTTCATGTATTCTCTCTAGGAGGTGATCCACTTGCTTGTCTTAACAAGGTAATGGCTTTCTAACAGTTGTAGCTTTCTCAAGGTTTCCCTCAACCAACAATCAACTTAGAACTTCCTCTAATCCAAGAAACCAGGCCGCTATTCAAGATGGCAGGGTCACAGTGCAAAAAGTTCAGGGGAGACAAGGTCAAAGTTATTCTGGTACTGGTATAAGAGTAATGCTGCTAGTTCTGGGAAAATAATGCAAGCGGACAGGCAAGGGTTGTTAAATGTTACAATTATCAAGGTGAATGACATATGGCTAGGCAATGCACTCAGCCTAAGCGACCAAGGAATACAGCATGGTATAAGGAAAAAGCATTATTAGCTGAAGCTCAGGAAGCTGGACAAATTTTGGATGAAGAACAACTCACATTTCTTGCGGATCCAGGGGTTCCAGATGGTCAAGCTGTTCAGACAATCATTCCAAACAATGCTGCTTTTTAAACTGAGGATCTTGATACTTATGATTCAGACTGTGATGATATCTCGAATGCAAAAGCGGTTCTCATGGCCAACATTTCCAACTATGGTTCTGACGTTATCTAAGAGGTACCTCATTTTGAAACCAATCTTAATGATGTGGAAAATCAAAGTGTACATGCAATGCAGGATTTTGAACAACCACCAGCTGTGGATTTTAGATAATGAAGAATACATAAGGGGTGGATAGCATTATCATTCTGTACTCTCATATTTGCAAGAAACAAACATGCAATGTTCAGATACTCATTTGCAGGCACAATAAAAATTCAATGATTTGTATATGTGATGAACAAATGTCGTAAACAACTGACGTTAATCTTGTAAAATATATTGGGAAAAAGGCTAATAAGGAAGATATAATTAAAATCAGTACCGTTGAGCTGAGAGTATAAAATAACGAATCAAAACTTTTGAACAACGTCTTAATATTGATTTAAGCTGTCGTGAAAAAATGATCTATTCTCAAATAGATGATATGATTAAAGAGAAGCTTGCACTGAAAGAACAAGTTGACTCACTTGAGCAAAATTTGTCTAAACAAATCAAAGAAAAGGAGTGTTTATTGCAAACAATCACTGTTTTTAAAAGTGAATCTAAAGAAAAGGAAGATAAATATATGGAAAACGAAATTGATTTGGAAAAGAAGATAAAAGAACTTGATAATATTATTTTTAAAGTGGGTCAATCTGCTCAACCAGTTCACATGTTAACTAAGCCACAAACCTTCTATGATAATATACACAAACAAGCTCTAGGTTATCAAAATCCTTTTCACCTTAAGAAAGCTCACCGGATTAAACCAACCTTGTTACTGATGGTCATTGTTATTCTGTGACATGTTGCTATGCATGTGATTGATGATGAGGAACACAATACTTTGGAAAGAAGAGGGTCGGTAATAAATGTCTGAAAAAGTAAAGGGATCAGAGGCCATTATTAACCAAAATATTTCTCATAAACTATTGATTATGAAAAATTAAATAGATTATCTGATGATTTTGGGAAATGTTTTACTGCACAACAAGAATTGTCGGCTGAACAAGCTTTCTGGTTGCGTATGTCCAATCATAGCAGTAAACCTTCTGATGCATCCCCTGTCAAAATAGAAGCTCCTAAGGAACTTTCTAAGGTTAGCTTGGTGAATGAAAGCCTTAAAAAGCTTAAATTTTACCTTGCCAAGTTTGACAATGTGGTGAAGATAAGGACTACACTCGATGCTCGTACAGAAGGTGAATGGGGGTTTGAACATACTAAAGTTGTGTTTAACAATGAAATTATTCCATTTCTAAATTCTTTAAAAGACATCTTCAATGTGTTTGATAGAGATCTTCTAAATGAAATAATGGAAGTAAAGATAGTTTTTGACCAAATGGACGCTGTTGTTCAACAGTCTTGAATCGACAAACAATGTTTAGAAATTGCTAAGAAAGAATTACTTTTGAAAAATGATCGACTCTTACAACAAATCATGTCTCAAGAAGAATTTTTAACTGTGATGAATTCTATGTCTTTGATTGGTGAATCTGTGAATATGCATGGAAAGAGAAAAGAATCTTGTAATCTTAAGGTCGAGCTTTTGAAATTACAAAATGCATTTAATGATCTTTTGAAAAGTTACTCACAACTTGAAAAACATTGTATTTTTCTTGAATTGTCAATACAACTTGATCAAGAAATTTTTCAAAAAGATGAATCTTGTAATAATCAAAATGTTCTCGAAATTCTAGAATTTTTTGAAAATAATGATTTGAAAGCTCGGCTTCAAGACAAAGACAGTACCATTTGTAAGTTGAAGGATATTATAAAATCAATGAGAGAAAAGTCCAAGAAAGAGAATGTCAAGTATGATTATTGTGAAATTGAGACCAAAAATGTGGAACTGGAGAATAGTGTGGCAAAATTGAGCAGTTAATATCTGCTTATGAAGTTTTCTACTGCTAACTCAATAAGGACAAAGCTTCTTCCTACTCCTATTGCTGATGATGTATGTTTTCGTCTTTTTGAGTCAATACTAATAGTCAACAGTTAGATAATGAAGACCTAGAGCAGATCGGATATGAATGATTTTGAGAGATGGATCTCAAATGGTAGGTGTCCATGTTACCATGAGATGTGTGAAGAGTTCTTAAAGAAGACAATTGAGGATCTACACTTAAATGGCAAAGAAACTGTTGGCTTTTATCGACAAAGGGGGTGGGTTTTTGCTTGGAATGTTACAACTGTCACAGGTGAGGCCACTTTGCTAAAGAATGCAGGGCACCAAGGAATCAGAGGAATAGAAATGGAGATGTTCCTAGAAGAATTATACCAGTAGAGACTCCTGCAAATGCCTTGGTTGTTCAAGATGGGATAGGTGGTTATGATTGGAGCTTTCAGGCTGAAGAAGGACCCACAGACTTTGCTCTAATGGCCCATTTGTCTTCAGGATCATCCAGTTCATTCAATGTTAAGACTGGAGGGTATCCACTTGCTACAAGTTGCTTTAAAATCCTATGAGTCTTTAAAAAGAACACTATTGATAAACAAGAAAAGAGGCAGCTTAAAAAATCTACTATGAAAATTTATGGGTTATCAATTAGGCTTAGAATCATTAGGAAGCTAGAATGTTGTTCATCAAAAAAAATGAAGACTGTTTATGAGGAAGACATTTCATTTTTGAAATATGATGTTAAGGTAAAAGATAATTCTATTACAGAGCTTAAAAATCAGTTAGCAGAGGCTTTAAGAGAAAGGGATGATTTGAAACTCAAATTACAAAAGTTTGAAACATCATCTAAGAAACTAACTAATATATTAAACAGTCAAATAAGTGTTAATAACAAGACTAGTATTGGTTTTGACAGTCAAATGACTGAGAATGAACTGTATGATATTCATAAGAATAATAGTGAAGTGTTTGTAAGTATATCTAATAGTAGTATGAATGAGATTGAAGAGGAAAATAATCAAGTAAATGATAGGTTTAAGAAGGTTAAGGGTTATCATGCAGTTCCTCCTCCCTACACTGGGAACTACATGCCCTCAAGACCTGAATTATCCTTGGCTGGATTAGATGATTCTGTCTATAAAACTAATGTGAGTAAAACTATCACTAGTGTGCCTAGGAATGAATCAACTGCATCTAAGTCTAGTAAGGATAATTTGGAACAACCTAAAGATGTTAGGCCTAGTGCTCCTATTATTGAAGAGTGGGAGTTTGATAGTGATAATGATTGTGTGATTAGACCTTCAATTGAACAGAATAATCTTAGTTATGCTAAAATCAATTTTGTTAAATCAGATGAAAATACTAGGAAATCTGTTATTGAACAACACACAAATAGGCAAGCTAAAAACCTTAGGAAAAGTCAGAGTCCTAGGGTTGATAAAAGAAATTGGAATGGACTAATGACTCAGAAACTAGGGGATGGTTTTGAGTTCAATAAGAAAGCTTGTTTTGTATGTGGAAGTCTTAACCATTTAATTAAGGACTATAACTTTTATGAGAATAAAATGGTTGGAAAATCTATGTTGAATAATAAGGGAAGGGTTACTGGTCAAAGAGAAGTTAGACCAGTATAGAACAATGCTCAGAGGGTGAATTACCAAAATAAATTGTCTCACCCACATCCTAAAAGAAATTTTATGTTTCCAACTGACTGTCTAAACAAAGTCTCGACAATCGTACAGTTATACTGCTAAGCTCAAAGGCTCCTCAAGAACTCATTATCAAATAGTATTGTCAATATGTTAATAACTGCTGTTGTAACTAGACCTATTATGGATTGATGCAAAACAAGTTCAAATGTTTTTCATACGTCACATTCATCAGTTAAGAGGACTTTTTATCAAAGAACAAAACACCTATAAATGTGATTTTAAAGAAAAGGTTATACTGCTAATGGTAAACAATTTTAACTACTGCAGGGGCCAAAAGCAGTAGTTGTGTTGTTACAGGGACATGCGGAGCCATGTTGGTAAGTCCTCAACATGCTAGATTGGAAGACAACAGGAAAAGTAATTGACCATTCTCCAATGATAGTGGATCGTACATGCCTAAATGATTTGGACTTATGTTCGATCCTCAAGGTTGACTCAATGTCAGTTAATAGCTTGGGTGCCCAAGAGAAACTAATTCTCTTAGTTTGAGTACAGGGTAATCTACAACATGCTTTACATGATCAAGGGATTTTTGATAGTGGATGTCTTAGGCATATGGACTGGGAATAAGTTCCCTCTCTTATAGAATTATCTAGACATTGTTGGAAGGATTCTGTTGCTTTTCTGAAGTCCTAAATGAGTTTTCTGCGGAAATCACATACTAATGATGTTGATGAGGGATGAGGTACAATTGTTAATGCAGTGAAATGGGACAGGAGGAAAGCATCTAATTATGAAAATATTCTGCTACCATTTTTTGACTTCTAATTACTCAAGGTCCAAAATTTGTCAGATGATAATTTGTGGGATGATGATGGAGGATAAGATGAATGTTGTTTAGTATCAAGCAAAAGTAAGATGATTAAAAGGGTCATGAGAAGGATGTTAGTAGACAGAGAAGCTCTTAGAAACATTTTGATCAAAGAAACTGAAGATTGGTTGGTCAAGGAGAGGCTACTATCACTAACAACACTAACAGACTTAATATTGTTAGTCCATCTGTTAGTGCTGCTGGGCAAAGTTTGACATTAATGACTCTTCCAAAATAATACTCTTATGCCTGATTTGGACGGTTTCTAATGGAATCTTTAGAGTGCATATGATGTTGAGATGTTCTGGTGCAGAGGTGACCTCCAAAATTGGAAACACCATTTGAATGTCAATCCTATTTCCAACAACTAGAATTCACAAGGATCATCTTAAGACCAGATTATTGGAGACTATAATTCAGCTATTGAAACATGGAGAATTGATTAATTTTTCTGAAGAAAATGCTAATGGTCAGCTACATTAGCAGCATTAGTACACACAAATCACCAACGCTTATCAGAAACTGCTTGTTTGCCTGTTTTCTCTCTCAAATAGAACCCAAAAAAGTAATCCAAGCTTTGATAGATCCAAGCTGGATAGAAGCATGCAGAGGAGCTTCTGCAATTTAAAAAAATTCAAAAGGTTTGACTTTGGTGGTCTTCCTAATAGTAAGTGGCTATTAGGAAACTAAGTGTGGTATATAGAAACAAGAATGATAAGGAGAGGAATTGTAGTCAGCAAAAATAATAGTTAGAAATAAGGCAAGACTAGTTGCACAAGGTTACACCAAAGAAGAAGGAATTGATTATGATGAGGTTTTTGCTCATGTTGCTAGGATAGAAGCAATCAGGTTATTTTTGGCCTATGCATCATTTATGGGGTTTATTGTGTACCAGATGGATGTGAAGAGTGCCTTTTATATGGTACTATTGAAGAGGAGGTGTATGTATGCCAACCTCCTAGTTTTGAAGATCCATAGTTCCCTAACAAAGTTTATAAGGTAGAAAAAGCTTTATATGGTCTACATCAAGCTCCTAGAGCCTGGTATGAGACCTTGTCTACCTACTTATTGGAAAATAGATTTAGAAGAGGCACTATAGATAAGACTCTATTCATCAAGAAGGACAAAGGTGATATCCTGTTAGTGCAAGTGTATGTTGATGACATCATCTTTGGGTCTACAAAGAAGTCTTTATGTGTTGAGTTTGAGCAGATGATGCACAAGAGATTCCAGATGAGTTCTATGGGGGAGCTCACTTTCTTCTTAGGGTTACAAGTAAAGCAGAAAGATGATGGAATCTTCATCAGCCAAGACAAGTATGTGGCTGATATATTGAAGAAGTTTGATTTTGTCACAGTGAAGACAACAAGCACTCCAATAGAGACTAACAAGGCATTGCTCAAGGATGAAGAAGCTGAGGATGTGGATGTTCATTTATACAGATCAATGATTGGATCATTGATGTACTTGACAGCTTCTAGGCCTGACATAATGTTTGCTGTTTGTGCTTGTGCTAGGTTCCAAGTTACACCTAAAGTCTCACATCTTTATGCTGTGAAGAGGATCTTTAGATATTTGAAAGGTCAACCTAAATTGGGCCTTTGATATCCTAGGGATTCACCATTTGACTTAGAAGCTTTTTAGATAGTGATTATGCTAGAGCTAGTCTTGACTGGAAATCCACAACAAGAGGTTGTCAATTTCTTGGCAAAAGGTTGATTTCATGGCAATATAAAAAGAAAACTATAGTTGCCAACTCCAATCTTCATGCTGTGAAGAGGATCTTTAGATATTTAAAAGGTCAACCTAAATTGGGCCTTTGGTATCCTAGGGATTCACCATTTGACTTAGAAGCTTTTTCAGATAGTGATTATGCTAGAGCTAGTCTTGACAGGAAATCCACAACAAGAGGTTGTCAATTTCTTGGCAAAAGGTTGATTTCATGGCAATGTAAAAAGCAAACTATAGTTGCCAACTCCACTACTGAAGCAGAGTATGTTGCTGCTGCTAATTGTTATGGACAGGTGTTATGGATCCAAAATCAAATGCTTGGTTATGGGTTTAATTTCATGAACACCAAGATTTACATTGATAATGAAAGCACCATTTGTATTGTGAAGAATCCAGTGTTTCATTCTAAAACCAAGCACATTGAGATTAGGCACCATTTCATTAGAGATTCTTATGAGAAGAGACTCATTCAAGTAATTAAGATACATACAGATCACAATGTTGCTGATCTTCTCACAAAGGCATTTGATGTTAGCAGGTTTAACTTTTTGATTGCTAGCATTGGATTACTTAATCTCTGAAGATGTATGATTGGTGTGGTTTGAAGACAGAATTAGTGGTGAATTTGGAGTTAAAACTAGTGGTTGTAAAGTTAAGGATTTGGTACTGCTGGGCGAAAGTTAGTACTGCTAGGCAAAAGTTAGTACTGTCGAGCCAAAGTTAGTGCTGCTTGTTACCGTTAGAGTTATAACTACTGAGCGAAATTCTTGGTCGATAAATAGTTTCCTACTACTATAGGTTTCCTTTTTACCTATATAAGCGTATTCGACTATATCAAGATCATTCTAATACACTCGAATACTAAAACGCTCTCAAAATTTACAAACCCACTTCAACTTATCACCGACTCTATAAATTCATCATTAATTAATCATCTATGGCGGATTTGAAGTTTGCTGATTAACACAACATGGTCGCATGCTTAGAGAAATTAGAAGGGAATGCTGATTTTCATAAGATAGTGGACTTTCTTACTGCTAGCACTATGCACTATGCCTTAACTGTAAGTCCTACTATCTATGCTTCTTATATTGAACAGTTTTGAAATACTGCACATTCTCAAACAGTCAATGATGTGAAGTAAATTCATGCCACAGTTTATGGCAAGACAATAGTAATATCAGAATCATGAGTGAGGAGTGATCTTCACTTTAATAATGAGGATGGTATTACTTGTCTAACAAATGATGATATTTTTTAAAATCTTGCATTGATGGGGTATGAGAGTGATTCTAATAAACTTACCTTTTCAAAAAGTTCTCTTCTATCCTTAGTGGAAGTACCTCATACATACCATTTTACACTGCTTAAGTTCAAAGTCTACTTCTTGGAATGAATTTTCCACTAATATAGCATCTGCAGTCATTTGTTTAGCTAATGGTCAAAAGTTTAACTTTTCTAAACTAATTTTTGCTGGTATGTTGAGGAACTTGGATACCAATACAAATAAATTTTTAATGTATCCAAGGTTTTTACAACTCTTTTTGAATAATCAGATTACTCTTACAGAACCTTTTAATGATGTTTATCAAACACATGCACATACTAAAAAGGTTTTCACTAACATGAAAAGAAAAGGAAAAGTTTTTTTAAGAAGAGTCACTCCATTGTTTGCATAAATGTTGGGACCACCAGTAGTAGAGGGTGAAGGTTCAGGACAACCCTCTGAACCCCGACCAACACCTTCTACTACTCAACCCAGAATTGAAGAACAGATCCCTGTTACTGAATCATCATCACCCTAAAATACTCAATCACCTAGGCAAGCCTTACAAGAGGACACTCAGTTACCTCAGAATAGTGTGCCTATACCAAATGTAGCAGATAAGGCTGTCTTTAAGGAGTGGGATGACAAAGTGGTGAGGGCTACCACTACTGCTGCTAGCTTAGATGCAACACAAGCTAGTGGTAACATAACTAAGACCTAATCCACGGCAATGTCTAATGATCCTCTTTCTCAGGAAATTGGTTCAGGTGACAGACCCAGGTGCCAAGAAGCCATAGGGGTGTCATTGCTTAGACTAGGTCTGAGAGGGCATCTTAACATTCCTATGATTCAGCTCTCTTATAAGGTAACACACCTGGAAGTGATGAGGAAAGATTTGAACAAGATGATTTGACAGATTTTGTACCACCAACACCCTATAATTCACCTCTCTCAGGAGGTCACACACCTAGAAGTGATGAGGGTAGACCTAACATAACTGAATTGATGGCTATTTATACAAACTTGTCAAACAGGGTTCTTGCCTTGGAACAATCAAAGACTGCTCAAGATTTGGTGATCAGAAAGCTAAAAAAGAAGGTCAGAAAATTAGAAAAGAATCTAAGGGCAAGAACTACAGGGATGACACTCTTCAAGATTGGTACTTCCAAGAGAAAGAGTTTGGATAAGGAGAATGTATCCAAACAGGGGAGGAAAAGTGACAAGACAAAGCTAATGTTTAATGATAGTGATTTTGTTGAGCTTGATATGAAGAATGTTAAAGGTGATGCTGAAACTCAAGGGAGGAATACTGCTAAACAAATTACTACTGCTGAGGATACAGTTAATACTGCTAGTATTGATGTTAGTGCTGCTGGACCTTCAAATGTTAGTACTGCTGAACCTTCTACAAGTACTGCTGGGGATATTTTTGAAGATAAGATGATGACTATTGCTGATACACTTGTGGCTATTAGGAGCACAAGACCAAGAACTACCTCAATAGTGATTCGTGATGTTGAAGAAGAACCAAGGAGAGCAACACCAGTACCAATAGTTCAAAGCTAAGACAAAGGTAAAGGCAAGATGGTGGAGCCTGAACCTACTCCAAAGAACCCTATAAAGACTCAGATTCAAAGGGATGCAAAGATTGCTCAAAAATTGTTTGAAGAAGAACAAGCACAATTTGAGAGAGTGCAAAGGATTGCTAGGGAAAAAGCTACTGAACAAGAGGCCAAGGATGCTGCATTGATTGAACAAATGGAAGATCTACAAGCAAGGATAGATGCAGATGAGTTATTAGCAGAAAGACTTCAACAAGAAGAAAGAGAACAATTCACCATTGAAGAAAAGTCTAGAATGCTGGTAGAAATGATTGCTGAAAGAAAAAGGTTCTTTGCTGCACAAAGAACTGAACAAATTAGAAACAAGCCACCAACCAGAACTCAACTCAGAAATAAGATTATTACTTACCTGAAAAACATAGGTAGATTCACTCACAATCAACTGAAGAATAGGAGTTTGGAAGAGATTCAGATGTTGTATGAGAAGGAGCAGAAGTGGATTGATGACTTTGTTCCTATGGATTCTGAGTTGGAGGTTCAGAGACTGAAAAGAGCAGGTCAAGAAGTTTTAGAAGAGCCTGTTAAAAGACAAAAGATTAGAGAAGCTTCAGGTTCAGGTAAAGAACAATCAGCAGAAAAGGAAAAAGAATTATCAGAAGAAGAACTACAGAAATTACTAGTGGTAGTTCTAGTGGAAGAAGTCTATGTTGAAGCTTTACAGGTCAAATATCCAATCATAGACTGGGAGGTTTACTCTGAAGACACGAGAAGGTATTGGAAAATTATCAGAGTTGGAAACCATACATAAGCTTATCATATTTTTGCTGAGACGTTGAATAAATTTGATAGAGATGACATGGTTAAGCTTTGGGATTTGGTTAAGGAGAGGTTTAGTACAACATATCCTACAGATGATAAAGAGAAAGAA
>BQNB010144695.1:3065-16821 GCA_026074375.1 Tanacetum coccineum
CACTCTTAGTGTTCGACACCTTACTTACCGAGAACTCCATCTTGACCGGGTACACTGCTCGTTAAAGTGTTGTTTTAGGTTTGTCGGCTAAATATAAATTTAAAACTTGATAATTAAATAATTGACCCTACACGACAGCATATCAGGTTTTTGGCACCGCTGCCGGGGAGTGAATTAATTAAACCTTATTCTTATTAGTATTTCTAACCATTAACTAGTTTAGCTTAGTATAGTTTAAATTGCATAATTGTATGCTTGTTTGTGTGTTTAATTTCCTGCATTGTATATTTTGCATATTGCGTGTTTATTTTCTACATTATTATAGTCTTCTGTAATACTCTGAGTCGAATACTCAATACGGCGTATTCAATTTATTAGATATGGCGTATAGATTTTTTAAACCAATAAAGTGTATTCAAATCTATCATCAATACAACGTATTCAGTTAACTGAATACGGCGTATTAGGCTATTTGATAGTTTCTTTTCTAGCGAATTTATTACAGGTTCAAATGGACGTCCCCAACATTACTATGGAAGAGTATATCAGGCTTGAGGAAGAAAAAGATCTTAGTCGCGGTGAGATGTTTAATTGGCAAACTACCACGTACGGTAAGATGGAATATTGAGAAGCGCTCTCTTGGGAACCCACGGTAAGTCCTCTTAATGACAATGAAATTGACTTTAGAATATCGTTTGATGAATCCGACGATGAAGATTACACTGTAGTTTATGACGAAAATTCATTTTCCTATAAAATAATTTCTGTCAACAATTTGAAAACGGATCCTGAAAATGATAATGATAAAGTCAATATGCCTTCATTTCCATCACCCGAGACTGAGGTCAGTTACTTTAATGATTTAGACTTCTTTAAAGATTTTGAGAATGAATTTCCAGCCATTGTTTACAATGATGCTCTAACGTCTAAATTAAATCTCTTAACTGAACCTACTATAAGTCCTCGACATATCGATGAATTTGATTTGAAAGATGAAACATCATTGTTCGAATGTGATGAACAGGAACAAAACATTTTATACTTTAATGATTTATTTCCTTTTAACATAATTTATACTGATGATTTAAAATCGGATACGGACAACAATAATAAAATCGACATTGAGCGACCTTCGGGGGATATGTCTGTCACACCAATACCTGATGTAATAAATGTCAATGCAAAAGGGTCAAATAAGCTTTTGAAAACAAGTAATGATACATCTTGTCACACCTTGTCAGTGGCGGAAGCACGGGATGTGACGATACCATTCATCGCACAAGATACAAGATCATACACTTTATAATTTACATTCATAAAACTAGAGTTTACAGAAACTTTACAAGTTAAAACTTGGCATAATTTGAAATTCCATCCATCTCAACCCAGTCCCCTTGGGTTACATATTTTCTCTCACAATACCAATCACATACCTTTGATTTGACACACCTGAAAATGATACTCAAAAATGTCAACAATAATGTTGGTGAGCTCGTAGGTTTGACCTTAAACCCTAAAGCTGTGCCAATATTTCAATAGTGGAAAATAGTGCCATATGACAGTGAATATATGCTAACAATCCAAGACATAGCATCCCCGCTAGTCATATCTCAACATCCAATAATAAACCTGGAGTCGAAACTCCAAAATCACTAACGCACCTAAAGGGCCTACCAGCTGGAGCACTTTATTAGGGCGACCACACAAAACCTTGCATGCCAAACACAGCACATGCAAGTACCACACAGAACCTTACATGCCAAACACAGCACATGCAAGTACCACACAAAACCTTACATGCCAAATATAGCACATGCAAGTACCACACAAAACCTTGCCATGCCAAACACAATACATGCAAGTAAATTAACACATAATATTCACATAGCAGTGATAAGCACATAACTTGTCCCAAAAACAAAACCACATTTCGTACAGATCAATTCAAAACATTTTAAAACACATTTGGGTATCATTTTCCCCTAACGGAAAAACCAGTAAAAAGTGAGGCTACGAAAACTCACCTCAATAAGCAATCAAAGCAACCGCACAATCTCAAATAAAGCAGAACACAATAAATCTCTACGCAAGTGCACAATGTACCCGACAATGACCTAATTAACACTCGAAATAAATACTCGTACAAAATTATCTTATTGTACAAGTGTTCGCCTTAAACAAACCCAAAATAGTTTAGTGATGTGATGGTTGACGATTTAACTCCACAATCATATCAATCTCATTCCCCGATAATACATACTTATACTATTTTAGAGTAATTATAGATACTAATATAAATAAATATTTATGAATTAATATTTATAAATATATTTCGACAAGTCCATTCAGTAAACCTTAGACACTTCAAAATAATCATTATACGGTTGAAAAGGAAACGTTTACTCATAATAAACACATTAGAGAAGTTTCGAGAAAAAATAAATTTTTCGTCTTTTAGTGAATTTATTAAATAAATAAAATAATTAAATATTATTTTTATTTAAAATCAAAAATCATGTTTTTAAAAAATTTCTAAGTATAAACTTTTTACAAATTTCGACATGACCGTAACGTTTATACAACATTTTCCAAGGTTTTCCAAACCTTATTTTCAACACTTTTTACAAATTCGACACTTTTCGACAAAATTTCAAAATCTCAATCTTTAACGTTTACTAAAACTTTTTTCTCAAAATATAGTTCGATATCACTTCGTAAATACATTTTCACTTTCAAAAGTCCATCAAAACTCTCCTTATGACTAAATATCGCTTATTGGGCTTTAAGGCCCAACAAGGGTCCATTAGGACATTTATAAGTCCAAAAATATAATCCAAGGTCCCGAAAACTCAAGGTCCATTTAACAATATAAGTATGATACTTAGTTAATGTAAAAAATAATCCTGAGCACATAACGAAGCCCTCCCATTAAGCCGCGGCTCAAATAGACTTATTGGGCCATGAGTCCATAAACTTCAAAATACGTATATTAAGCTTGAAAATAAGCTATAAGCTATGTATCGCATTTGGTTACTACCATAAGCCTCAAAAAATAGTCCATAACATACGCCATAACACAAAATAATAATCAAATCACTTTCCAAGTTATTTTTAAGAAATCTAACATGTGCATACAAGCCTAAATAAGCCAAGAAAATAGCTATAAATAAGCCCCCGATAATCATACAAGCTACTATAAAAAATAAGCATTCTAGCATCATATAATATTCAACCATCATGACCACAACATCAAAACTACAAAAACCCTCTTTTTCTTTTCTTTTTTTCACGAACTAAACACACCTTTTTTCTTTCGTTTCGCTTCTAAAAATTCAAATTCCACAACGATCAACTTGTACAACTAACATCTATGCATCAAAATAAACCCAAAAGAACGAACAAAATTTAAATTTGAAAACTTACAAGAAAATCTTCAAAAATATATATTTCAACACGAACCGGACAACCCAAACATTGTTTAAATGAACACCCAAACACTTGTATCAACCCGGAATATCACGTTCTCGATCAAAGTTTGAATTTTTATTTTGGTTTGTTGTTGGTGAGGTCGGACGAACACACACACACACACACACACTCTTAGGTGTGTTTTTTTTGTTTATAAATGAAATGAATAAGGATTATGGAAAGAAAAGGTACTTATGTACAACCCTTAGCCGTTATCTAAAATTAACATCTTGTCCTCCCTCCCTTAACTTGTAACCGTTCTAGCATCCTAATGGGTGTCGGGTCTTCTTTTCGTGTCAAGGATCACTTAATAACTCGTAAAAACTCAACCGTAAAATTTACCACCAAAGTTAAATTACATTTTTAGTTACCTTTAAAAATACTTTTTCATTAACCTAGAGTATTCACATGACATATTTTCACTTTAAACCCTTTCAAAACTCACTTGGACATTAACGGACGTGTCAGACTCGTTTTTTGACATTTCTCAAAATTCATGGGTCGAACCACCCGGAATACAAATAATACAATAATACCTTTCAAAAGGGATTATTAATCACAATAAACCTCAAATCATCACCGTCAACACAGTACAAAATCTGAATAAACTGACAAAAGTCAAATAGTCAAAGGACTATTAATGAAATATTCAGAACATAAAAAGGGCAAAGGGTATACATTCAACCCCTTAAAAGAATTTCGTCCGCCAAAATTCAACTACTAACTTACTAAACAAATCGGTAATTCAAATTCATCTGATGTTCACGATCCCGACGTGAATTCAGAGCCACGTTTCGAATTCCACCGAACCTTGACGATGGCAATCCTACTACGCTTTAACTTCATAAACTCTCTTTCAAAAATTTCCACCTGCTCTTCCATAGAATTCAACTTAGCATCAACTCGAATCTCATCCAAAGGCACTTTCAGTGTTGGATCAGCCAAACACTTCTTAAGGTTTGATACATGGAACTTGTCATGAACATCATTCAATTCCTCAGGCAAATCTAACTGATAGGCCACAGGGCCTACTTTCTCAATAATCTCAAACGGTCCAACAAACCTAGGTGCTAACTTCCCTTTCTTCCCAAAGCGTACCACACCTTTCCAAGCGACCTTTTGAGCAGACAAGTCCAACCTACACTAAACTCTATGAGGCTTCTCCTCTATCAGCATAAACTTTTCTAACATCACGCCGCAGCCATAAGTCTATCCTTAATCTGCGAGATCTTCTCAGTAGTCTCTTGCACTAACTCAAGTCTTATCAACTAACCTTCTCCCACATAATTAGCGAATACCGCTTTCTACCATACAATGCCTTAAACGGAGCACATCTCATACTAGAATGATAACTATTGTTATACGAAAACTCAACCAACGGAAGATGAACATCCTAACTTCCCCCGAAGTCCAGGACGCACGCTCTAAGCAAGTCTTCCAAAGTCTAAATATTAAAGCTCACTCTCTGACCATCGGTCTGAGGTGAATTAATCGTACTTAATTCTAAACGAGTCCCCCTAATGCTCATTGCAATTGACTGCCAAAAACCTTGAGTGAAACGACTATCACCGATCCGATATAATCAAAGATCTGCACACCATGTCTACAACTATCTCATTCAAATACCATCTAGCCAACTTTTTCATCTTATAATCCTCACGCATAGGTAGAAAATGAACAGACTTAGTCAATCGGTCCATAATGACCTAGATTGTGTCTTGCCCACTACTAGTCCTAGGCAACTTAGTCACAAAATCCATAGCTATCCCTTCCCATTTCCATATGGGAATCTCAGGTTGCTGAGCAAGCCAGATGGCCTTTGATGCTCAGCCTTAACCTTTAAACAAGTCAAACACTTACTAACATACTCAGCTATATCCTTTTTGCATTCCAGACCACCAATACCTATCTCTCAAATCATAATACATCTTATCAACACCTGGGTGTACAGAGTACTTCGACTTATGGGCTTCATCCATTATCAGGGTTCTCACATCGCCCTTCAAAGGTACCCATATTCGATCCAGGTAGTACAAAGTTCCATTACTATTCTCTGTTCTATCATCTCACCAAACCCTTCTGAATCCAAACTGAAATAAGCTGCCAATATCCTTACATTAATCTGAAATAAGCCAATGACGAACTACAATAAGCTGAAAAATAAAAAAAAAACTAAAAGTATAAAAACTAAAATTCTAGATGCCCCAAATAAAAGGTAGCGAGTTGTTTAAATAGGAGGTCCAGGGGGTGAAAATGTAATTTTGCCAATCATTGAGAGAATGATTAAGCCAATCATTGGGCACCAATCATCCTCACACGGATACCCATCCTTGTAAATTCGATCCAACCGCTAGCTCTGTGACACGTGGACTTGGTGAAAGCTTCATTATTACACAGTGTTTTATAACTGTTGGATCATTTTAGTTCATTTGCATTTTGAGAAGTAAAATACCCATCGCCACATGTCTAGATTTGATTCGCTCCAAAAAAAGAAAGTGGATCCTCATGTGACCATCTTTAATTTATTTAACCGCACATGACCCGACGTCATGCTGACGTCAGCGTCTTAAAAACAGATTTTATACTTCTTTTGTTATGGGCTTAGGCATGCTTGTTGGGCTTTGGGCTGGTCCGTCCCATAAAATGAGTTACGGGCTGGCCCAATAAGGTCCGAAGGCACCCTTGGACTCGTTTTCTCGTGCTCTTTTCATTCTCGTGCTCGGTTTTGTCCAGTTTTGACCGTTTTCTTGTGTTATTTGCAATATCCGTACCTACACATCACAAATGACAACAAGCAATATACAAGCATAATTTGCACAATTTGATCATTATAGGGCCATTTTTTTAATATAAAAAGGATATGTGATTTCCCACATATCAGGCATCATCATAGGCATATCACTTATACCGAGACTTGAAGCTCACCCTCACAAGTCTAGCAAAGCATATGCATATCACTAAAACAATATGAGGCATCATCATAGCCATATCACTAAAACACATATGGAAGATTGTTGCTAGTAAAGAAAGTCTCTAGGTTAAATGGGTGAATTTAGTGAAATTAAAAGGAAGAAGCTTTTGGGAAATTTGTGAAGATATTCGTGATAGATGCACTTGGAAGTCATTACTTGATTTGAGAAACAAGGCCAGACCTTTAATTGTTCATGTTATTGGAAATGGAGTAAATTACATAAATCGTCCCTAAAGTTTGGTCAAATTGCATGTTTCGTCCTAAATAGTTTGAAAATGCACATATCGTCATTGTGGGGAAACATTTGGTGCAAGTATCGTCCCTTTGTGGAAACCTTTGGTGCGTTTCCCCACAGGGAAGATCCTTGCACTTTCGTAAAGTTTGGACGAAACATGCAGTTTGACCAAACGTTAGGGACGATGTATGCAATTTAATTTTGGAAATGGAAAAAATATTTCTATGTGGAATGGTAAGTGGCATGATTATGGGCCCTTAAGAAATATTGTAACAAATAGAGATATATATGATGCTAGAATTAGTAAAGATTGCAGTCTGACTGACATGGTGAAAGACAATAGATGGAAATGGTCAGACAATTGAGTAGACTAATTTCCTGTTTTGAAACATATTCAGGTTCCTAGGCTAATCAATGGGAAGCATGATGAGGTAAGGTGGAAGGATAATAAAGGACAATTAGTAAATTACTAAGTAAATCAAACATGGATAGATTTGAGATCTGAAATAGAGAAAGTTAAATGGTGGAGGATAGTATGGTTTTCTGAGTATAATCCTATATATGCCTTTATTTTATGGATGGCTATAAAAGGCACATGATTAACTCAAGATAGAATGATTAAATGGTGCAAGGAGAAGCTGTTAAAGCATTACGTATGGTGACATGCTAAATGCATGCCAAAATACACTTTTCAGTGCCACCTCAGCGTCACGTCATTTTAACATTGACATCCAAAACACCCCTTCACTCATAACTTGCCAAATTCCCTTATTTGGGCCCCACCATACCCACTTAAACACAACACTACACACAAAACAAATAAGAAATAGAAAAAAGGAGAGAAACAAAAATTGGCGTAAGCCATTTAATTCACATGCATTTGGCATGAGAGGGGGTGCGGTATGGTAACATGCATTTGGCATGCCAAATTGGGTGCCATGTCACTTTGGCAACAGTCCAAAATGACCACACCTTATGCTCTTATGCCCTCCATGCAGTAAGTTAATGATTCACGTGACCATCTATTATTCAAATGTCATTTTTCAAAAAAGATTTGGGAAGGCTTGAAAAGCAGGTTGAATGCTTCTGCAGTACATGATGATTAGGAGGAGATTATTAATGTACTTGTTGATATGCCATGTTCAAATGCTATAAGGAGTACATTGATAAGGATAATTCTAGCCATTGTTGTTTATTTTATATGGAAGGAATGGAATGCATGAATTTTTACTGATGAAAATATTGATGATGATAATGTACTGCAAAACATCACTAGAAACATTAAACTGCAACTACTGGTCTAGTTGTAAAGAACTTCAAGCAAGTAGCAGAAGTTGATTCACACCGGAATATAAAGCTCAAGAAATGTTTTTGGATAGTGGTATTATGTTGTATTAGAAGAAGTGGTTTAGGATTTAGAGAGTTCTAATGGGAGCTATAGAGATGGTTGGGCTTATGTCATGTTAGGGCTGAGCAAAATCAACAGAAAACCGAATCGGACTGACAAACCGAGCCGAGCCGAACCGACCATTTTCGGTTCGGTTTCCGGGCTTGTATATTTATGGTTTTTGGTTTCGGTTTCGCTCAGTTCGGTTCGCTTTGGGTTAAAACCAAGAAAAATACGCCTAAAATATCTATTCGTTTAGGTTTTGCTCAGTTTGGGTTCGGTTCAGTTTTGCTTGTTTCACTTTGCTTCGGTTTTCACCTCCAAATTCCCGTTTCCCGCTTTATGGTTTTTCGGGTTTGACCCCGTGCTCTGTGGATGATGTTTTGACGATGGAATGCCAAGCTTATGAATCTTTTCGCGCCAAGCTTATGATCTTTTCGTGAGGTGGCTGCTACACAGAGATTGTAATTTTGTCTTTATAAAGGAAATCTAGTCATGCGACGTCCTTGTGAGGAAACATGGACTCTGTTTTCATCCTTTTGTAAACTGAATGACCGGTTTACCCTTTTCTTCTTTCATCTTTATTTTTCTTCCATTTTTTTAATCTTCATCTTTATTCAACCGGACTTTTACCCAAATTCATAGAATACACCCACACCATAATCATCATCAACCTACATCTGTTCATCCCCAAATCCCTTTACTTAATTAATCTTAAAAATTCACAACTTTCGTTATCCCAAAACTCATTTTCCATAATATCCATTTACCGCGTATTTGCAATTAGATCTGTTGATCCATCACAACACCACACAAAATCAATTGGTTATTTTTCTATCCATTGACGTCATCTAAAAACATAATACATACACACATAAATGTGGCTGTTTGAATCTTATCTACCTAGTCCAAATATGTAAGTGGGCTTATTTCTTTCCTCAAATTTAAAGATACTTCTAAAGTGGGTTTTGAAAATAACATAGATTATCATTTGAAATTTAATAAGCCCATCTCAATATGAAACACTACCAAAACATCCATAGGGTGTCGTTGGTTTTCTGTTGTTGTAGTCCAGCGACCGTGAATCTAGCGCTTTTTTCTATTGGTATTTGTGAGTGACGAAGATGATGATGAATTGGGTTTTGGTATGTGGAATTAAAGTATTTTTTTTAACAACAGTGATATATAAAAAAACACAAGCAACCCAGCAAGATGCTATGTCACACCCCGCCAAAGCGGAAACGCGAGGCGCGATGAGAAAGGGAATCATCACAACACATTGGCGTCTATATAGAGAAACTAAAACATGCATAAAATACAAGGTATAGACATGTAGTGTCATGAAAATACCCAAACACATCAGCAAAATCCAAAAGGCGTCTAACATTGAAATGAAGGCAGTTCATGTCAACGTCATGACATGCAAACATTCATACATCCTAACAGAGCAAAACAAATAACATTCAACATCTAAAACAAATAATGAAATCTAGATAACTAAACTTCGCCAGCTGCCTACAGTCCATCTAGCCACTTTTCCTAACTTTAACCTCATCCTGCTGAATACCTGAAAATGATGCTTATACGTCAACCAACGGTTGGTGAGAAACATAGGTTTTTAGACACACATATCAAAACAATTTCCCAAAATGATTTATCTAATTTCTGTGATTATAAAATAATACATTAAAACTTGACATAATTTGAAATTTCGTCCATCTCAACCCAGTCCCCTTGGGTTGCATCTTTTCTCTTCCAATACCAATCACATACCTTTGATTTGACACACATGAAAATGATACTCGAAAATGTCAACAATAATATTGGTGAGCTCGTAGGTTTGACCTTAAACCCAAAAGCTGTGCCAATATTTCAACAGTGGACAATAGTGCTATATGACAGTGAATATATACTAACAATCCAAGACATAGCATCCCCGCTAGTCATATCTCAACATCTAATAATAAACCCGAAGTCGCATCTCCCAAATCACTAACGTACCTAAAGGGCCTACCAGCTGGAGCACTATATTAGGGCGAACCACACATGACCTTGCATGCCAAACACAGCACATGCAAGTACCACACAGAACCTTGCATGCCAAGCACAACACATGTAAGTACCACACAGAACCATGCATGCCAAACACAACACATGCAAGTACCACACAGAACCATGAAATGCCAAACACAGTACATGCAAGTAAATCAAAACATAATATTTACATAGTAGTCATAAGCACATAACTTGTCCCAAAAACAAAACCACATTTTGCACAGATCAATTCAAAACATTTCAAAACACATTTGAGTATTATTTTCCCCCAACGAAAAAACTAGTAAAAAGTGGGGCTATGAGAACTCACCTCAATCAACAATCAAAGCAACCGCACAATCTCAAATAAAGCATAACATAGAAGCGCACAAGTACCCGGCAACGACCTAATTAACACTCAAAATCAATACTCGTACAAATTTATCTTATTGTACAAGTGTTCGCCTTAACTTACACAAAATCTTCATTTTCATCCCAAAATCCATTTCCAATTCATATCATTCCAAACTCATTGTCTTAAATCTTTAATTTCTTACAAAAACCATAGTCTTATTACCTAGACTTTATCTCATTATCAACACTTTATCTCATATTATGGTTGTGTGGTAGATACGCGAAAACGACTCAAAAACACTTGGGCAATGTGTGACATCAATACAACAAGCTCAACACCTCAAATTTCCAAACTATATAATCGACCAAAATACTCCACGAAAAACTGATGAAAAAAAATAAGCAAGAGCTCAAAAGTTGAAAACTAGATTAATCCCGCACCTTCGTAAATCCATATATAGTAATATATACCTATGGAATAATAATATAAATATATATATACTATATAATATACCTATGGAATATATAATATATATATTAAATATATTATATATTATATATATATATATATATAAATATATAAATTATATATACAGTAAATATAATAATTTAAGTAAAAACAGTAAATAATTTATTATCATTTTCGTCTATATGTCCAGGCTAACAGGGTAGTTACAACATCTTGTCATTCAATATGTCCAAAAGCTTTTACCTCAACACTTAATTTTCCTTAAGATTCACCCTTCCATTTCCTCAATTAAAATTGACACAACGGTTATAAATAGTAAATATTTAAGAAAAGTTTTGAGAAATTACATCTTTCGTATCGTATCAAATTTTCAAGTTAAATCACTATTTATCGTTAAAACATTGAATTTTTTTATCTATTTTTAGCAAAACTCTGAGTATATAATTCTTTCAAAAATTCGGCATGACTCGTACGTCTTTATACTTTTTCCAAGGTATTAAACCTTAATCCAAAACATTTTTTACAAATCCGACGTTTTCCGACAAACACAATATCAATACCTTTGACATGATTTATCAAACCGTGGCAAAATAACATCTTTTCAATCGACAAGTCCAACAAAATTCTTCCTCTTAGTCCAACACAAATTTATTTAGTTCATTTATAAAAGTCTAGAAACTCATTTATTTGTTATTGAGTCATATGGTCCATCATGGTCTTAAATTCTTAGCCCGATAGCAAAACTTATTCTATACTTCTTTTCATAATCCCCCAAAATATAAATCAACCACAATGGACCTTAAGCCCATTAAGTTACAACAAATATAAATCAAAATCCCATAACCCGGGGCTCATTAAGCCCGAATAATAAGTTATAAGCTCATAATATAAATAAATCCAAAACTAATTAAGACATAAGCTTTTTATGTAAGCCGAAAGACCCAATAAGCCATGAGCTTATGAGACAAGTCAAAAATCAATAAGCTCAAAATAAGCCAAAACTAAATAAGCTAGAGATTAATATATACATTGAAATCATAAGCCAAAAATCCATAAGTCAAAAACTAATTGAGCCGAGCCCATTTGGCACCTGACGCAACAACCCAACGGACCCTAGTTAGGCCGGACTAGCCAAACACACCTGGATGGGTCGAAACCAAACCAAACGCACCCTAGTTGGGCCGGACCCAAACCAAACGCACTCTTGTTGGGCCAAACGAGTCCAACGCACCCTTATCTAAAAATCAAATAAGCTACATTTAGCTTTTTAAATAAGCGTAGCCTCAAAATACGCCCTTATAAGCACTTTTACAAAAATGAAAAATTACCACAACAACCATTTTATTTAAACTCAAAACCTTTTTCCTTCCTTTCTTTTATAAGCCGACGCATAAACACCCCTTTTTACATTTGTTTTCGAGTTTTGACCTTTATGACGATCAACTTGTACAACTAGCGTCTAGACATCACCATAATCACAAAAGTACAACTTAAATTCAAAGCTTTTGAAAAACTTACTTGTTTGATGAGCTTGGTTCGGTCGAGACACGCAAATAAGACTAATACCTTGTTTCTACAACCCGAAACTACTAGTTATCAACCCAATAATGTTTCCTTAACCCCGTGTCTTGACAAATCTTTAAAAATCTTGATGTTTTCTAGGTGTGTATGTTCGTCCGGTTATAGAGAGGACAAATGGAGAGATATTTTTTTGTCTTGGTTTCAAAATGATGCATGTATGTGAAATGGTTGAGGTAATGGTGGTTATTTGTGTACCAAAGGGGACATGTTAGCTTAAAAATAGCCATCTTGTCTCTCTTGCTCTTCCTTAACCGAAAACGGATCCTATGAGGGTATCGGGTCTTCCTATTTGTGTCGGGATCACTTAAAAACTTAATTTTCATCTATTTAAAATGTGAACCAAATTTACTTAACATTTTCATTGCATTTAAAATCATTTTTCCATAAACCCGGGTTATTCATACGACACTTATCACCTTAAATAGCTACAAAAATCCATTTTGAGCCGTTATCGGCCGACTCCGGACCGAAACACAAATTTTTTTACAAAACTCAATCAAACCTTGCTCATTCATTTAAAAACACTTCAAACCGCAAAATATAGTTTGTAAATTTATATTCACCCAAAATTTCACCTTTTTACGACTGTTACGGTCTTTTACCGAATTTCACGAAAACCACTTCAAATCTCACGCTCACAATTTACAATTTAAATCAACATTATTTCATTATTATGAATTTATTAAATAAATAAACCCATCATCACATTCCTAACTTCATAAATCTCCACACTTAGATAAACTGTCGTGCCGGTACGCGCTGCGTGATGATTTTTCGCTAAACGCGGGAAAACTTCCTGGAAAGCACTGAAAACCTCAAAACCACTCTTAAATAGAAAAACGAATCATAAATGATTCATTCACAATATCAAAACTTCTTTAAAACTCTCGGTTAAACTGAAACCATTTTTTACGCAAAATAGTCAACAGAAGTCAACTTTTCAGCTTTCATTAGGAAAACTGACAAGATCAAAAGACTCCAACATACAAAATTATAATATTTTATAATACTTAGCCCTGGGAATATTATCGGTTATCACAGTCTCACCCCCTTAAAGGAATTTTGCCCTGAAATTCAACTCATATTATCAACTCACACTAATAATAGGAAATTCCATTCTTAAAAGAATCACGTCAATCACTAAGGTTTAGTCTTTTTAACGAGGTTTCTTACGACCCCACTAAAGACTAAGTGTAACACCCCCAAAATGGGTGGCAGCGGAATAAGGATCCGGGGCGTGTTACTTCAAGATCAACA
>BQNB010144696.1:0-16821 GCA_026074375.1 Tanacetum coccineum
AGAAATATATAAAGGGTCCTACGCATTATCCTTGTGATTTTGCCAGAACATCCGAGTGATATCATTCATAATGAAGATGGAAATCCTGCTTAAGCCACCATCAAACAAGCTCATGGTAGGTGAATTATGCGATTCTATACGAATCAAACTTGTGACAACTAGAAAGAAATGATGGTGCGATTCCATAAGAATCAAACTTATTCCTGGTTACGAATTAACGATTGATAATGAATTTTGAAATGATTAACACTCTCGATGTGTCATAAAACCACTTTAGCAAGTAACACGTCAATTGATTTTCAAATAGATTTTTCTATTCAACTGGCGAGACTTCGTCTTTCTGGTTCACGCATACCGTGTTGTCTGCTTTGAGACGCTCCAGTAATGAGAACGGCTAGTGCAGCTGTGAAACCCTGTCAAAGAGATTCTTCAGAATTATACCTGATCACAGACAGTATTTATACTGATCAACGGGGAACCGTGGTTATTGCAACCGTATTCGACGAAGTGACAAAGACACTTTCATCCATATCTGTTGATTATCACTAACCTAAACCTGTAGGTACTCTCGACGGTTGGTGCATCTGATTCCCGACGAGTCATGATTCATAGCTACATGCTCATACCCTACCGACAAACATAAAGACATCATGAAAGCTCAAGTACATGTTTCAAGACTTCCGCTACTCTGATACCATACGTCTTTCTTGAAGTGACAAAGTATTAAAGTCAAAGAATTTCAAAGAAGTTTCCGTCACTCTGATACCGAACATCTTTCTCGAAGTGACAAAGTGTTAAAGTTAAAGAATTTCAAGAAAGATGCAACATTAAAGATTTTCAAGTCAACAAATCAAGAAAGGTATGAGCATGTCGGTCTAGAATTCACAAGATTACATGGTGGCAAAATTTATAAGATGGCAAAACGAGATTATGCTTGGTTGATGATTTCAAGGTGTTCAAGATCACATTCAAGACAAGCTAAGGAACAAGATCAAGACCTAAAGTCTATGATTACTACATCAAACCACAAGATTAATGATTGAAGTTAAACGAGCTCAAGACTAAAGTTAAAGCATAGTATGCTAAGTTTAAGTTTTTGTAAAATGGAGCGACCTCCCTTAGGGGGAGATTGTTAGGAATACGAAATTCCTAGGAAAGTGTCGGTCGCTTCCATAGATAACTGTCGTTAGCTCGTTAAGTAATTTTTGGAAACTTACATAGTTAGTTAGCAAAGGCCCATGGATTAATCCATGCAAGCCCAAGCCCACCATCCATTGTAAGTATATAAACACCTCTCCATGCCTTGGAGAGGTGGTTGGTTGCACATTTTACACACATTAATATATGTTTACTTTCTCTCTCTAAGTGTTCATCCAACCCTCTCTCTCACTAAAACAATCTCTTTCCCTCTCATCTAGTATGTTATTTGATTAGTCTTCAATTGGTATCAAGAGCCATGGAGTGGTGTGTTTAGATATTGTGTTTGTTTTGGTTCGTGTGTTTTTCTACAAAAAAGTGCTCGTTTTTTTATTTTTTCTTTGTTTTCTAAGCTTAAATTCCACACTAAAAGATCATCTACATTGGTAGCTTTGATCTAGTATCCTTGGATATAGGTGTGTGTGCTTAGGTTCATAGAAAAATCTCTTATTTTGTGTCATTTTGGGTTCGTTAGCTTTATAAAGGTCAAAATCTTGATTTTAAATTTTTCGGCTTAAAAACCTTAAAGTTGTCATTTTTCTTGTCCCTATAGGCTTAGTAGCACTTTTGGTACAAAAATTTTCAGAAAACAATCGTCAAAAACGTGTCTTTTTTAGTTTTGAAAAAGTGGGTTTCGTGATATAACCGATCTAGTTTTTATAGTGTTAACAAATCTAGTGAATTTCAGTTACAACAGAACTAGTGTATTTCCAGTGTGAACCGATCTAGTAAAATTCTAGTGTAAACCAATCTAGTCTTCCACAGTGTGAACCAAACTAGTTTGTTACAGAGTGAACCGATCTAGTTGACTGCAGTGTGAACCGATCTAGTTGTTACAGTGTGAACCGATCTAGTTTGCTACAGTGTGAACCGATCTAGTTAACTGTGGTGTGAACCGATCTAGTTGTTACAGTGTGAACCGATCTAGTTTGTTACAGTGTGAACCGATCTAGTTGACTGCAGTGTAAACCGATCTAGTAGTTACAGTGTGAACCGATCTAGTTTGTTACAGTGTGAACCGATCTAGTTAACTGTAGTGTGAACCAATCTAGTTATTCAGTGTGAACCGAACTAGTCAAGTTTAATCAAAGCCGAACAACTCAAATTTCTAAATTATACAGTTTATCTCTTTGACTTATAAAATCCCGTGAAACATTAACTTGTTTTCCCAGTTTTGTCAAGAATTGTAAAATCCCGTATAGTTTAAAGAATTCAAATACTCAAGAGACACCTTAATCAAACACAATTTCTTTCTGCCACCGTTCGATCCGACAATAATCTTTTAACATACAAATTTCTCAATGACGAGTCTTGCTGACAAAGCAATTCTTTTTGGTGCTGAAAATCGTCCACCCATGTTGGAAAAAGATATGTATGATTCTTAGAAAAGCAGAATGGAGCTATATATGATGAATAGACAACATGGAAGAATGATTCTTGAATCCGTTGAAAATGGTCCACTCATCTAGCCTTCAATTAAAGAAAATGGAGTGACAAGACCAAAGAAATATTCTGAGTTATCTGCTACGGAAGCAATTCAACCTAATTGTGATATCAAGGCAACAAATATCATTCTCCAAGGACTACCACCTGAGTTATATGCATTGGTTAGCAATCATAAAGTCGCCAAGGAACTTTGGGCAAGAATTCAACTTCTCATACAAGGAACTTCATTGACAGTTAATTTTACAACATTTAGGCTTTTTGGTGTATTCCTAGAAATTTACCAGTTAAAAATGTTTCTTCATCTAAATCTATAGTACTCATCATTGTGGTCTCGAGTGATATGCCAGGCCAAGTTCTAAAGTCTACTACATCACTGGTACACTCATAATTTTTTTGTGGAATTTTTAGTAAACGTTTAGAAACGAAATAGGCTCAATTCTCATAATTTGGCATTAAGGGTTATAGTGAGCGAGGTCATGTAACTAGTAATTTTTACAAAAGTTATGCTAGAATTTTTTTTAGCATAATTTAAGCATATTAGCATGTTATTTGTAAAAGAAAGGACAAATAGCCATTCTAATTCTCCATCCCCCCACTTAGATTAAACAATGTCCTCGTTGTATAGATAAAATAATAAATAAAATAAGAAATAAAATTAGAACGAGGAACTCCCCTGATATGTTGTTCGGGATGATTCTCCAATTTGAGTTCTTTGAGCAAAAAATGTGTTGACGAGGCTTTAGAATGCTTCGAATGAGTTCAACACACGCCTTTTTTAGAGTATACCATATCGTTGATTTCTTGATAGAAAGGTCATGCATAAAAGATTAGAAGACAAAAGTGTGATTACTAACTCGGTTATACAAAATTTACAATGCAGGAAAATAATTAAACACACAACTGTACAGGGATCAATACGCCGTATCCCAAACCCTAGGATACTCCGTATGGTTCCTGTGAAAAAAATAATATTTAAAGTACTGAAATTAATTTACAGACTGATAACGTCCAGACACATCCATACGCCATATCCATAGGGGTTTGATATGCCGTATGGAGTGTCTGGGAAGACAGACTCGTGCAAAAACAATTAAAAATAATTCAAACAATTTTAAAACGACTGAGTTGTCCCCCGGGAAGCACTTTTATTTCAGACTAGTCGTTAAGTTTGACTTTTCCAATTATAAATTCTCATCCTTCTAAACATAAACTTGGGTCGAACGATGCACAATGGCACATATAAATTCTTGATAAGATTTAAAAGCATCCCGTTGTTAAGAAGATTACAAGTCATGATATTAACATTTAGTTTCTTGATAAAAGTTTTAGTTTTGAAAAATTTAGTAGATGTATCATGACTTGTTTTCAAAAGCTTATTTGACCCATGTACATTGACATTTATTACATTAGGTATGGTATGACAGACATATCCCCTGAAGATTGCTCAATATCAATTTCATCATTATCATTGTCCGTATCCGATTTAAAACATCAGGACAAATCACGGTAAAAGTAAATAAATCATTAAAGTATAAAATATTTTGTTCCTCTTCATCACATTCAGACAATGATATTTCATCTTTTTAAATTTTAATTCATAGATTGTAGAGGAACTTATACTAGGTTCAGTAATGAAAATCCTATTTAGAGTTAGAGCATCATTGTAAACAATGCGTCGGAAATTCATTTCAAAGATCTTTAACAGAAGTCTAAATCATTAGAATTAACTTACCCTCAGGCTCGGTGAACAGAAAAGAAGGCTATTGACTTTATCATTTATCATTTCAGAATTCGTTTTAAATTTGTTTGGGGTTATGGGTTGACAGAAATTATTCTATAAGAAAATGAATTTTTGTCATAAATTATCGTGTAATATTCATCGTCAGATTCGTCAAACGATATTCTAAATTCAATTTCATTGTTGTTAAGAGAACTTACCGTCGGTTCACACGAGAGTGCCTTTTCAGATGATAACTCGTCATTAATGACTATAGCTGGGAATTTGGTTTCAACGGATCTGAGGTCGTGAATGTCTTCATCATACCAGATCTTACCATACTTAGCAGTTTCCCAGTTAAACACTTTCCTACATTTTCGAGCTTTTTCTTCCTCGAGCCTGATGTATTCTTCCATAGTAATGTTCGGGTTGTCCATTTTAACATGTAATAAATTTGCTAGGAAAGAAAACGGTCAAATAGACTAATACGCCCTATTAATGATAGAGTCGAATATGTTGTATTGGTTTGAAAAAAAATTATACGCCGTATCCAAGAAGATGAATACGTCGTAAAAAGGTAAATCTAATCTAATCTAATGTTAAAAAAACAAAAATATCAAATAAAAATCAAGATTAATTCTCACTCCCCGGCAACGGTGCCAAAAACTTGATGTGTCATGGTGTGGTTGTAAATTATGATTCAAGTTTTAAATTGGAGTTTTACGACTTAAACCAAATAAACATTTTATGGGCAGTGTACTGCCGAATCGGTGGGAGTTTGGTCACGTAGCGGTGTCGAAACTAAGATGCGAGCAACACTTTCAATTTATTAATACTTTGTTTTTTCTAATCTAAGTTAGTCTAATCTATGCTAAACTTATGCTAAACCTATGTTAATTCCTAAATCTAATGGATAAGGAGGTTTTTAGCCTGAGATACTAGCACAGGCTTTATGATGACTAAAATCAATTCAAGACACTAAAACACATGCAAGCAAATTAACAGAAGATAAAAGAGCGGTCTAGCCAAATATAAGAAAACTGTATTAACCATTATTAATTCAATTAGAACGTTGATTTGTGTATTTGGTGCAATGATTACTTTTCTTGTGGCGGCATATCAATCTTAAGACTTAGGCATTACTTCTTCCTAAGATCTAGACACAGAAGAAATTCTGTCCAATTAAACGCAATCTGCATTAAGCATCCTTATTTGTTGATTATAATTATCTTAGGGCATTTTGCAATTGGTGATCTTGTTAAACCCTTGTAGTGCATAGAGACTTTTACCCACTTTCTGCTTAAGACTCTGTATATTCTGGTTAGTCATGTTCGAGTCCTTAAATGGGAATAAGAACCATATTGTTAATACCAAGGTCTCTTATGTATAAACTAATCTCAATAAACTAAAAGGCAAAGTTTATGTCAATATTTGTGATCCTTATAATTCTAGATATATAACTTAATATATGTGAGATATCTCGAACTGCTTAGCCTACGCCCAAACACACCGAAGTTGCAGCGCCATTAATTATATAGGACTAGACCCTGGTTGAATGATATGTCACATACTTTAAGCACGTAAACACGTATTAAATTGTTAAACATTAACAAGGCCAATTCTATGATAATTAAGAAAAAATCAAGATAAACAAAACCAAACCAAACATTAAAATCTTGATAATATTGGCTTATACCCGAAGGTATTAGCTTCAAACGTCATAATTAATACAAATGTTAATGATTTAGCGATGGTAAATCTACCGCAGTTAAGAATGATACCAAAGATTGAATGATTACGAAGTATAAGAAATTACACGGTGTTCCTTTGGAATTATCGCTATTACATTGACCTATTTGCTCTTTTTCTCCTCTGTAAAATCAACTTTTTATGTTTAGTATCAAGAATATGATTTTGCGCACTTAAAAACTCGTTTTTTGAGTTTTTATATTTATAGGGTCTGGAATTATGGTTGATACGGAGATATCCAAAGTCTGGTTCGGCGTATCGACGGGTTTTCTTGGCGTAGGGACCATGTTTGCTGATATCTTCAAAATATTTTATTTCCATTATAGCTTGAATACACGTTATTGTCCTTCTTCTGGATACGGCGTATTGGATCTTGTTTCCTTCGTGGTCTTCGGTGAGTGCAGGCACATATACGTCGTATCTTCCTTGATGGATATAGCGTATTGGCCGTCAGAACAGTAATATTCAAATATCTTCGTTTAAGCTCCAGAATGCATGCCTTTTAGTTAATCTTCATCAAGTACTCCATAAATACTACAACTCTCAAATATAAACGATTAAGTAACAATTCTTTGCAATAATTATACAAAATGGGTTAATAACATGGGATAAATGATGCTATAAATAGACGTTATTTGATGTCATCAACACTTTTCAAGGATGAAAAAGTTAAGCCATGGGCTTTTGTAATAAACAATTTAATTAATCCAATGTATCATTTTCAAACGACTCATATAGAGGTCATTCTCATATCTTGTGTTATTGATCTATGATATAACACTCTCAGACCCTTATTCCGCTGTGACTCTATTTGGGGGTGTTATAGATTGGTATCTAGAGCCAAGGTTATAAAGAACCAGGTCAAATGTTTTTACTTGGACTATAACCGTTTTCAAACATTGCATCATACAAATGTTTTCACAGAACATACATATACTATTTGGTTGCATTAGTTGGTTAAACTAGATGCTTACATGATCTATATACATGTTTATATTATATTATGTATATTACTATACTGGTCTTATATAGTATACTTATATAAGTTTATTTTATTGTTTCAGCAGTCATGTCTTCATCCACAGTCACTTACACATCTGTTTATACCGATTCAGAGCCATGGAGGTTCTAGTGGGTTTCTGATGAGGAGCAAAAGGCACCTTTGAAGGCATCACCATCTCCAGATTACATACTAGGTCCTGAGCACCCACCTTTTCTAGACTATATGCCTGGCCCTGAGGAGCCAGAACAGACACCGCTTTCTCCGTACTATGTACCTGAGCCTGAGTACCCAGAGTATATGGCACCATCTGATGCTGAGGAACCCATTGAGGATCAGCCTTTACCAGATGATGCTTCACCTACAGCCCTATCACCGGGCTACATTGCTGACTCTGATCCGGAGGAGGATCCTGAGGAGGATCCTGAGGAGGATCCTGAGGAGGATCATGCCGACTATCATTTCGATGGAGGAGACGATGATGATGATGAGTCATCCGATGATGATGATGATGATGACGAGGAGCAGGAGGCTTCTGAGGAGGACGAGGAGGAGGAGCATCTAGCTCTGGCTGACTCTTCTGCTGTACCTACTGAGGATCCTGTACCCTCAGCTGAGGATACAGAGGTATTCAAGACTAACGAGTTTGCACCTACACCTGTACCATCACCTAAACGTCGCATAGCTAGGATGTCCCTTCGACCTCAGATACCAATGTCAGATACTACTGAGGCACTCATTGTTGAGTATGCTTCTCCACCTACTCCACCATCACCACCACCATCTCTATTTACTCCACTATCTTCTCCACTCCCCCAGATTCCCTCACCACCCTTCCTCTACCATCAAACCTGAATACTAGCCCTTGACCTATGGTTGAAGGAAACATTAGGTATAGAGCAGCGGGATCATTGGTGAGTGCTATATGACATTACCCACCATCCATCAGAGATTACCTTCACCACCTCTATTACTACTCTACCTGCTCACAATGAGGGGACCTTCCCAAGGCGGACATGCCGCTTCGGAAGAGAGCTCGTTTCACTGCTCCCATCGATAGGTTTGAGGTAGGAGAGAGTTCTTCAGTTGTTGCTGCTAGGCAAACAGAGTATCCCATGTCTAGGGAGGTTGGCTACAAGATTACAGATACTTGGGATGAGTTAGTTGATACTATTCAGGAGATAGCACCGACCACCTTGGAGGGGGTCAATTAGAGAGTGACAGAACTTGCTACTACTATGAGTCAGGATACTCACGAGATCCATGTTCGACTGGAGGATGCACAGGATGATAGAGTTCTTTAGAGGGGATGAGTCAACATGTTGTTCAGAGATAGGCGATTTCACCGCTACACATCTATGCTTTTGGAGAGCGAGGCTAGGCTCGCTCGGGATGTGACAACCATGACTTGAGTAGGTTGGTCAAACCGTAGTGTTGACCTAAATGTATTTATTGCAATGTATGGTTATGTGTTTATACGTGTTTATATGTGTTTGTGTGGGATATGTGAGATTGGATACTCAATCCATTGAGCATTGATCGTCTCATTGGGATTGTGATTTGTGTTGAATTTTGTGAAGTTTCAATTTCGTTTCACTTTTAGTGCAAGGAAATGATTTCTGGTGATTGAAACAGTTCGCGGTAATTGAGTTAAGTAATTATACGAATAGTATTTTTATGTTTGTAAATTAAGATATGTTAGGTTTTAGAGTTAAGGTTAGAGAACATGAGGTTTTTGATGGTTAAATTGTTATTTTAATCACTTATAGTGATAATGGAATGATTGGGGTATTTTGAGAGGATTGTTTTGGTTATTATGAAGGGATGTTATGGGGATGGTATTTTAACATGGAAAGTGTTTCATTTGTGAAGAATTGAGTTTGTTAAAATATGAGAGTTTTTGGAGGACTTTCTATTTTTGGTAAGTGAATTGGGAAATGAAAAGGTTATTTTTTAGAAAGTAGTTATAAGCAAATGGTTTACGCCAAAATTAGCTTGGTTTTTATAAACTTAAGGATATGAAGGTAATTAATTAACTAATAAAAAAATAATTTTTTATAGATGAATAGTAAAATACAAATTTTAAAAGAAAAAAAAAGAAAAGAAAAGAAAATAATAGAGTTGTATTAGAAATCAAACAATAACTAGGCTTTATCTATTATTACTTTAGAGCCTATAAATACAAAAAAAATAAAAACCCTAAACCCCTATTGAAGTTGGCCGATTTTTACAAGAGAAGAAAAAGAAGAGAATTGAGTTCTTGGTTAAGGTATTTTCTTATCCTTGTTTAGTTCTAGTTATTTAAATTTTCAATAATTAATCTAAGTATGATGGATTAGTGTTTATATATTAGGGCTTTGATTTTTTTAGAGTTTATATATTGTTATAATGATTGTTTAATCATTTTGTTTAAGTGGTTACTATATTTGTTCATGCGTTGTTAGGGTCAGATCGCTCAGAATTAGTAGTTTAATTCACTACAGAACGTTAGGCAGTTTTGTAACGCGCATAATCATCATAAAAATTCAAATAAACAAATTACAACATACTGGAGATAACCTCAGAGAGTCTACTTTCCATAAAAGTTGGCCTCGTGAGTTTTTATGGTCGGGAAGTGGGTCAAAAGGTCGTTACAAAATCAGTGTGTAAAACTGTGACGAATTTCAGTTTTGGTTTTGATTTTTCTAAAAATACTTAGACATCTAGTTAGAGGCTCTAAATCACGTGGAAGTTAGTTTATATATTGTGTGTGACCCCTGAATTTTTTCTAAGTAGGTTATGAAGTTTAAGTTGGTTATCTAACGTCATACTTTTAGGGGGTCAGATTCTGGACGAATTCTGGACACTTTGGATTAATGAATTTCTAAAGGGTATTTGTAAAAGGGTAATGGCTTTGGGAGAGCTATGAGAGGTTCATAGGACATATATGTAGCATGGTGAATTTTGGTTTGAATTATGGAAGTGTTTAAGTGGTACGTTTAGGACGCGTAAGTGAGTATAAAATTCTGCTCAAAACCAGAAAATTTAAAGTGTAGCATTGAAGTGTAAATGGCATATGTAGGAGTTGGAAAAGGGTTAAATCAAGTATAAAACTATGGTAGATAGCTTAGATATCCATCATAGTTGAGGTTACATCATATTGGGTTGAATGCCTAATTGATGGTAGCTTATTGTGTGCTTAATTGTTTAGATTATCCGTGAAGTGTTTGTGAAGCTTTTGTTGGATTCTTTTATGAAGCTAAGCATCAAGTGAGTTTCGTAGTCTCACTTTTTAATGTTTTTACATTTGGGATGAAAATGATGCAAAGAGGTTTTGAAATGTTTTAGTTACTGTGATAATGTGATTTAAATGATGCATGGGCTATACGTGACTATTGTATGCTATGTGCTACTTGCTTTTATGGTATGAATTATTGTGCTTGAGCGTGATCGTCTTATTACTGTGAGTTGTTTGAGTGAGCATGATCGTCTCATTGTTTTTATGTTTTTTTGAGGATTGAGCGTGAACGTCTCAATGTGGATTGATGTGATTGCATGTTAGCTTGTATGGTAGTACGTTGTATGTGCTGCTATGTTATGTTTTATTTATTACAGTAATTGGATTTAAAGGTTTGTTTTGCGTGTCTTAAACCTATGACTCTCACCAGCCGTTGTGTTGACGTTTTTAAGCATCATTTTCAGGTGAGCTTCATGAGAATACTGAGGTTAAGAGAAGTGGCTAGAATAACTGCTAGGATTGCATTGGAGTTCGCTCCTGAGTTTGTTTATATTTGTTGCATGGATTTTGTTGAATGTTATTTGATTTTATTAAGTTCGTGAGATATTGTTCTTGTATTGGTGAGACCCTTTTTCATTAATACAAGATGTCGTTCCTTTAGTTTTCGGTATTGTCATGACACATTGTGTCTTTATGACTTAGTTATGCATTTATTGTTTCTTTATTGTTGACACCATTGTGTTGTGATGATATCCATGATGTTACGCCTCGTGTTTCCGCCTTGGCTAGGTGTGACACTATTTAACACCCTTTTAGTTTCCATAATTGGTATCAGAAGCTAAGGTCACTCAAGATTTTAAAAATATATTGCATTTTAAAGCTTGGACCGATCTATATATTCCGATAAATATCTAGAAGGGCAATCCATGTAAAGACCACCACTTTTTGAAAGTGAAAGTTTTATTTATTGGAAAAATTGATTCGAAACATATGTTAAATCAAAAGATCTTGATCTTTGGCACGTTATTACTAACGGTGATTTTCAACCTATCGAACAAAATCTAGAAACCAAATTAGATGAGGTTATCCCTTTTGAAAAACAAAGTGATGAACTTAAAAGGAGACTTGCGAAAAATAACAAAGCTAAAATGGTTATTTACAACGCTTTACCTAGAAAAGAATATGAAATAATTTTTATGTGTAATACTGTAAAAGAAATTTGGAAAACTTTGTTAATCACCCATCAAGGTAATAGCCAAATCAAAGATAACAAGATTGACCTTTTGGTACAACAATATAAACAATTCGTCATTTCTGAAGACGAATCTATAGATACTGCTTTTGCTAGATTTAATACTATTTTTACTAGTCTAAAAGCTCTTGCTGAAGGTTATTCTACCAAGAATTATATTAGGAAGTTTCTTAGCGCTCTACATCTTAAATGGAGAGCAAAGGTCACGGCGATTAAAGAATCAAAAGACTTGACATTACTATCTCTTGATTTACTTATCGGGAACCTCAAAGTTCATGAAATGATAACTCTACGTTGTGGCATAGGAGATTAGGTCACGCTAATATGCGTCTCTTTCAATCGTTAGCATCTAAGGAATTAGTTAGAAACTTACCTAAACTTAAGTTTGATCAACATTTCTATGATGCTTGCAAAATTGGAAAACAAGCTCATGCTAGTCACAAAGCTAAGAATACAACCGAGGCTTTTGAGCAATTTGAAATCTTTAGTAGGAAAATACAAAATCAATTAGGATGTTCAATAGTGTCAATTAGGACAAACCATGATAGAGAATTTAATAATGAAGTGCAATTTGGAGAGTTTTGTAATACCAACAATATTACACATAACTTCTCAGCTCCACGCACTCCACAATCAAATGGCGTGGTAGAAAGGAAAAATAGGGCACTACAAGAAATGAGTAGAACAATATTGAACGAACAATCGTTACCATAAAACTTTTGGTGTAACGCCATAGATACTTCAACATACATCCTTAACCGAATCCTAATTAGAACCATCCTAGGTAAAACACCTTATGAACTTTTGAGAGGAAGGAAACCTACTCTTGATTACTTTAAGGTGTTTGGAAGCAAGTTCTTCATTTTAAACACCAAAGACTACCTCACTAAGTTTGACCCAAAGTCATACGAAGATGTCTTTTTAGGTTACTCCGAAAATAGTAAAGCATACATCATCCTTAATAAACACACTAGGAAAATTAAAGAATCACTCAACGTGACATTCGATGAAACTCCTCCACCCTCTAAGACATTACCCTTAGTTGATGATGACTTAGATGAAGAAGAAGCAATTAGGGTTACCGAAAAGAAAAACTTAGAAAATGACATTGAGGATGAAACTTTAAACATTTGAAGTTAAATTGAATCAAGCTTTTTGAACGAAACTGAATGACTCTTGGAACAAAGTGACGAGCAAAGTATTGTGAACTTGATTGTGAAATTCCTCTTATGGATTTTTGCTTCTGTGAATGTGCATGAATGTGAAAAGTGTCTCAAACTTGAGACTGAGCTTCTCAACAAAAAGGATTTCGTTGAAAAAGAGATTTACGATAAACTGTTCAAAAGTTTTACCACTCTTGAAAAACATTGCATCTCTTTAGAAGTTGATACTCAACTTAATCAGGAAATTTTTCAAAGGGACAATTCTGTTTCAAATCAAAGTGCTCCAAGTTTTGATCAATTGTTTGAATTAAATGAATTGAAAGCTCAGTCCCAAGAGAAAGACACGGTCATAAAGAAGTTGAAAGAGAGAATTAAATCTCTAAGTGGAAAAATGAATGAGGATAAGATTAAAAAGGACTTAGAGGAGATTGAAACAATAAATATTGAATTGGATCATAGGGTGTCAAAGCTTATTGCTGAGAATGAGCATTTGAAACAGACCTATAAGCAACTTTATGACTCGATTAAACCAGCACGTATTCGATCAAAAGAACAATGTGATGATTTAATTAATCAAGTCAATCTAAAGTCTGTGGAAATCTCTGATTTAAATGCTAGTCTTCAGGAAAAAGTTTTGGAAATTACAGCTCTCAAGGATGACTTAAGGAAACTTAAAGGAAAAGCTCTAGTTGATAATGTTGTTACAAAACACACTATTGATCCAAAGATGCTTAAGATTGATGTGGAACCAATAACCCCTAAATTGTTGAATAAAAGGACAGCTCACTCTGCCTATATTAAGCACACTCAGGAAGAAGCTGCAGTTCTTAGGGATCTAGTTGATCATGTTAAAGCAAATTATCCTCTAGATCATTCTTTAGAATCTGCCTGTAGGTATACTAAACTAATTCAGGAGTTGCTTACAAACATCAGTAAAACCTGCCCTAGTATCAACAATTCTGGTGAACAATTAGTGGCTACGACCCTAAAGAACAAGAATAAAAGAGTTAGATTCACTAAGCCCGTCACATTCTTAGGAAACACAATCACAAAAACAACCTCTACATCAAACCTAGTTTCTAACAAACCTATGTTGTCTTCTACAGGAGTAAAACCGTCTACTCAAAAGAATAAAGTAGAAGCCCACCCTAGGAAAGTTGAATCTAGTTTGAAAAATAAAGACTGTGTTGTTAAACCTAAATGAACTACTCATATGTAGCATTCCAAGCTTAATGCGAATTCTGAACTTAAATGTGTTAAGTGTAATGGTTGCATGCTTTTTGATATTCATGATTTGTGTGTTCTTAATTTTATCAATAATGTGAATGCTCGTAATAAATCTAAATCTGTTAAGCAAAGTTCAAAGAGAAAAGTTTGAAAACCAACAGGAATGGTGTTTACAGATATTGGATACATCTGGAGACCTACTGGTCGGACCTTCACTATAGAAGGAAATGCGTGCCCTTTAACTAGGATTACTACAACTACTGAAGTATCCCTTAGGAAACCAACTGCTCTAGAAAATGAAACACCTAAGCCTGTTGTAACATTGGTTTACTCAAGGAAACCTAGGAAATCTAAAACTAATGTTCCTGTTAGCAAATCTAAGGTTCTTAAATCTGTATCTACTAACAAAAAGGAACCCAATCAAAATTGGGGATCCATAGTTTCCGATGTTCCATCTTCCTCTCTTGATGACTGCAAGTCGTCAAAATTGTTCTTTGGTATTTGGACTCCGGCTGCTCTAAGCATATGACCGGAGATCGCTCTCAGCTCACCAATTTTGTCAATAAATTTTTGGGTACAGTTAAATTCAGAAATGATCACGTGGCAAAGATATTGGGATATGGTGATTATCAGATTGGGAATGTTACGATCTCAAAGGTTTACTACGTGGAAGGACTTGGATGCAACTTATTCTCCGTTGGGCAATTTTGTGATTTGAACCTTGAAGTTGCCTTTCGTCAACATATCTGCTTCATTCGAAATTTAGAAGGTGTTGATCTATCAACTGGATCTCGAGGCAGCAATCTGTATACTCTGTCTCTTAGAAATATGATGGCGTCCTCTCCTATATGTCTCTTATCAAAAGCCTCAAAGACTAATTCGTGGCTATGGCACCGACGTCTTTCTCATCTAAACTTTAGTACAATCAACCATTTAGCTAGACATGGTCTTGTTTGAGGTCTTCCTAAGCTAAAGTTTGAAAAGGACCATCTGTGTTCTGCATGTGTAATGGGCAAAAGCAAGAAGAAACCCCACAAACCCAAATCTGAAGACACCAACCAAGAAAAACTCTATCTTTTGTACATGGATCTTTGTAGACCAATGCATGTCGTAAGTGTTAATGGAAATAAGTACATCCTCGTCATTATCGATGATTACTCTCGATTTACATGGGTTACGTGCTTAAGGTCAAAAGATGAAGCTCCAGATTTCATAATCAAGTTTCTCAAGATGATCCAAGTGCGGCTGAAAGTACCTGTCCGACGAATCAGAACAGATAATGGAACTGAATATGTTAACCAAACTTTACGTGAATATTATAAGAAGGTGGGAATCTCTCATGAAACATCTGTTGCTCGCTCTCCACAGCAAAATGGTGTCATTGAAAGACGTAATCGTACGCTAATTGAAGTTGCCCGCACAATGTTGATTTATGCAAAAGCTCCGTTATTCTTATGGGCAGAAGCAGTTGCTACCGCATGTTACACCCAAAATCGTTCCATCGTACGTCTTCGTCACGGCAAAACACCATATGAGCTTTTACATGACAAACTTCTCGACTTATCGTTCTTCCATGTATTTGGTGCACTCTGCTATCCGACGAATGATAGTGAGAACATGGGTAAGTTACAACCAAAATCTGATATTGGTATTTTTATTGGCTATGCACCCATAAAGAAAGCATTTCGTATTTACAATCGACGTACCAGACGAATCATTGAAACAATTCATGTTGATTTTGATAAGCTGACTGCGATGGCTTCTGAAAACAGCAGTTCATGACCCGCACTTCATGAAATGACTCCTGCAACAATCAGTTCAGGACTCTTGCCAAACCCTCCTCCTTCAACATCGTTATTACCACCTTCGAGAAGTGATTGGGATCTTTTGTTTCAACCGCTGTTTGATGAATTACTCACCCCTCTACCAAGTGTTGATCACCCAGCCCCTGAAGTCATTGCTCTAATTATTGAAGTAGTTATTCCAGTTCCCGCTGAATCAACCGGTTCACCTTCCTCAACAATTGTTGACCAAGATGCAACATCACCTAGTAACTCTCAAATAACACCCGAAACTCAATCTCCTATCATTCCTGGTGATGTTGAAGAAGACAATCATGACTTAGATGTTGCACATATGGATAATGATCCGTACTTTAGTATTCTAGTTCCAGAAGTTCCTTTTGATCAATCTTCATCAACGGATTCTATTCATGCAATTGTGCATCCAGATCACTAAATTTCTGAACACAATAGCAAATGGACTAAGGATCATCCAGTTGAAAATATAATCAGTGAACTCGATAGACCAGTTTCTACAAGGCTGCAATTACATGAGCAAGCTCTTTTATGTTACTATGATGCTTTCCTCACTGCTGTTGAACCCAAGACGTATAAAGATGCTTTTACTCAATCCTGCTGGATCAAAGCAATGCAAGAAGAGCTCAATGAGTTCGAACACCTTGGAGTATGGGAGCTCATACCCTAACCAGATAAAGTTATGGTTATTACTTTGAAGTAGATCTACCAAGTGAAGCTAGATGAACTGGGAGGTATTCTAAAGAATAAAGCTCGGTTAGTGGCTCATGGTTACCGTCAAGAAGAGGGAATTGATTTTGAAGAGTCTTTTGCTCCAGTTTCAAGATTAGAGGCTATAAGGATTTTTCTCGCGTTTGCCGCTCACATGAACATGGTCGTCTACCAAATGGATGTGAAGACTGCGTTTCTGAATGGTAATCTACGGGAAGAGGTTTATGTTAGCCAGTCAAATGAGTTTGTGGATCCAGATAACCCCAATCACGTGTACAAGCTAAAGAAAGCTCTTTATGGGTTGAAATAAGCTCCACGCGCGTGG
>BQNB010144697.1:0-13311 GCA_026074375.1 Tanacetum coccineum
ATAACCCAAGGATGTGAATGAAGCCTTAACGGATGATAGTTGGATAGTTGCTATGCAAGAAGAATTAAATCAATCCATTGCTAACGATGTTTGGGAGTTAGTTTCATAACCTGGGAATATGAAAATCATAGGAACTAAGTGGGTGTTTAGATATAAGTTAGACGAGAACGGTATTGTTTCTCGAAATAATGCTAGGTTAGTTGCTTAAGGCTATAATCAACAAGAGGGCAACGATTATGATGAAACTTATGCCCCAGTTGCTAGGATACTATTAGCTTATGCTTGTGCTTTAGATTTTAAGCTATTCCAAATAGATGTAAAAAGTGCATTCCTGAACGGTTTTATCAATGAGGAGGTATACGTGGCACAACCTCCATGATTCATTGACTTTGAAAAACTGAATCATGTTTATAAACTTAAGAAAGCTTTATACGGTCTTAAACAAGCACCCAAAGCTTCGTATGATAGATTAAAAGCGTTTCTTATTAAACACAAATACAAAATAGGAATGGTAGATAACACACTTTTTACTAAGAAGAAAAGTTCAAACCTCATCATCGTTCAAATATATGTTGACGACATTATATTCGGCTCGACTTGTCAAGAAATGTGTGATGAATTTGCCAAAATCATGCATGACGAGTTTGAGATGAGCATGATGGGTGAACTCAACTTCTTCCTTGGATTACAAATAAAACAAATGGAAGATGGTATCTTCTTTAATCAATCTAAGTATATTAAAGAAATGCTTAAGAAATTTGGCTTAGAAGATTCTAAACCAATGAAAACCCCCATGTCCTCCGATACTAAACTCACGAAAGACGAAGAGTGTGAGTCGGTAGATAGTACCAAGTATCGAGGCATGATAGGTAGTTTATTATACCTAATGGCAAGTAGGCCCGATATCATGTTTAGTGTCTGCCTTTGTGCCCGCTTCCAAGAGGCTCCCAAAACCTCTCACCTTGAAGCGGTTAAGCGTATCTTCTGATACATTAAAGGCACTATGCACTTAGGATTATGGTATCCTAAGGGGACCGGAAAACAAAAGTAGTATATGCCGACTCTAATCATGCGGGAGATTATGTGGATCGAAAGAGCACTAGCGGTATTTGTACGTTCGTGGGATGTTGTTTGACATCTTGGTTCTCGAAGAAACAAACCGCTCTTGCTATATCCACTACCGAAGCCAAATACGTAAGCGCCAGAAAGGCATGTCAACAAGCACTATGGATGAAACAAGCTCTTATCGACTACGACGTTCGACTCGACGACGTCCCGATCATGTGCGGCAATAAAGGCACGATTGACCTTACCAAAAACAGTGCAACATTCTCGACCAACATATCAACTTCGTCACCCTTTTTCGTGATAATGTCCATATACGGGACATATCTTATCGAAAAGTGTCATCGTTCAAACAAAAGTGCCGACACCTTCGAAACATAAAAGTGAATCGTTTAATTATCTTCGTCTTGGTTTAGGAATGATGGAACACATTTCATAAATCGTGTTAGTCCGATTCTCCTTCTTCTAGTCTCGATTCTAGTCAGCGTTTCATTCCGTGTCATGAGAATTTAACAACTTCATCCAAAGCTTGTTAAATATTTTTAATTCGCGAAATGTAAATTAATTAGTCACTCTTCCCTTTAAATTCATGTCAAAATTTAAAAGTCTAAAAACCTGAAATACATGCGGCTCCCATATCTCAACCGGCCCCAAACCATTTTCGGGCGGCCCCCTAATTGATATGGGACCGTCACCAGCAGACGTCTAATATTTACACTTAATCAAAAAATTTCAAAAAACAAAACCAAACATACCCCTTCCTTGCTGGTGCGACGAGGATAAACAAAATCAACCCAAAACTTAAAATCGACCACCAAAACACTAATTGAAGATCAAATCAACACTAATAATCAATCCTAACATCATAAAAATCATCAATTGTAAGTCATTTGAATCTATTTTCTTTCGATTTGAGTCTAGGGTTCATGATGAACACAAAAATTGAAATTAGGGATTTTCCATTTTTCTTTCAATTTTGTACAATTAGGACTACTAGGATATAATATATAAAACTAATTGCTATCCCATAAGGACCTAAAAATTTAATACACTAGTGCGTTAGTCAAAAAAATGTTTTCGACAAAACCCAATTTTATTTTTAATTATCACGTTAGGAACATAATAAAATTGTTGTGATGCATGTTATAAACTTAAAAGTTTTTTAAAAGCTGCATCTGATCTCATGAATAAAACTCGAGATACATAATTTATATGTATTTTTCGACATGTTTGGATGAGCAAAATCAAATTAAGGAGCGTTTGGGTTAACTTTTAGGATTTTATTTCTAGGTCGAGTTAATCGTTACTCTACATTTGTCTCATTTAGGCACACACTAAAAACAATGTCCATACAATACTACAAGTAAATGATAATAAAATATGACTTCAATGCTTTCTCTCTAGGTAATCATGCCTCGCAAATCATCTGAAGACCATAAAAATACAAGACACTACATTCTAATAATTTCACATGAATACCGTTCACCTTTAAAAGACTAAGAAACCTTAAAAGTAGCTACATTCATGAGGGTCGAGTGGTTTTTGAGGAATTTTGAGATCCTAAGCTTGTTCGATTCCTTTGTTTAGTTTACTGAGTTTGAGTGTCTTCATGAAATCAACGACCAAAGTTGTCCTCGCTTCATACTTGAATTTTATAGTCACTATCAAATAAACTATTCCGACGAAGGTCAAATGTTAATCAAAATCATCAACCGTCAAGTTCAGGAACTTGTGGGGAAACATCAACCGTCAAGTTCAGGAACTTGATGACGGTTGAAGAATTTGCTCAAATTCTTGACATACCTTGTGAGGGTGCTTGTGTCTTTACCGACAAGTGGTCACTTGAAGACTTGGCATATAGTGTTCTTAGGGATGGTCCATACCAAACAAACCCTCCTTCTCCTGATGACATCATTCCATATATTCGAAATAATCAAGAAGGTCAGGTCACTCGCATCCGTCATAAGAAAAAAATTGATGTTCAAGATCATCAAATTCTCACTCGTGAAATTGTGTCAACCCTGAAGCCTTTGGAAGAAATTATACGGGAAAATGTTTTCTGTTTAGGGGGTAATCGGGACCATGTTCCCACGTGTCTTTGTTACATGCTTTATTGTATTGCAAGATCCGAAAAGTTCAACCTCACCTATTATATGGCAAAACAAATGGAGTGGGTCACTCAACAAGCTAGGTTAATTTTACCCTGTGGTATGTTATTAACCCGTTTATTTAAATTCATCATGAGTGAAAGTCCTTAGTTGGTCAATGAGTCTTATGTCTTATACGATCGTGTCATAAATCCTCTTACCGCTCAACAAGAGCGAAAGACTAAAAAGGATTGTGGCACGAGGAGAGGTCGTCACTCCACTTCTTCTTCCTCCGCCTTCGATCAACCATCCTCCTATCATATCAAGGATGATGATGATGATGATGGAAATGACGAAGGGATCTCGCATGCAAGCACTCCTTCCCCTACTCGTTTTGTTAATTCATTAACAAATGAGGTTCCTCAAGTCTTTCAAAACCCATCAAACATTGACCCTGACATGGAACAATTTTACACCCGCTAAACCAAAATCATCAACCGTCAAGTTCAGTTATGAGATGAGCATCGTGGTGGATTAAGGTCAATCAGGAAAGGCTTCAAGAACTTGTGGAGAAACATGAAGAAGAAGTGAGCAATTTGGAAAATTGCTATATGACAATATTAATTATATTTACTAATTTATTCTGCTTAGGTACTTAAACTTATGCTATTTAGTAGTAACTTAGTACATAGTACGGGCGACATAACTTGCCTTGGATGATCATTTCATTTTATCATCCTAAACCCTTGCTTGCATGCACCTTGATACACTATGGTTACTTATATGATATTATGCATGATTATCTCTTAGTTAATATGCCTATATGTGCTTATTTAATAGAATTTAGGATAGTTAGTTTTGTAAATTTGATTATTAAGTATTAGATGATTCATGGTGAAATAGGATTGACTGTAAAAGGGAAAATCTAGGAAACTTTTTCTGTACAGGATTTACAAAAATCAGGAAAAAATTTTGTTTCTCCAGAGAACGCCCCCCATAAATAATGGGCTGCCCCCAAACATATCTGGGACCGCCACATCTATATAGGACCGCCATCAGAGTCATGGAAATTTTTCTGTGACTACCTGATTGTCTGTGTAGTTGACTATTCTCTCTACTAGACACATCTATACTTTCTGCATTTTGCTAAACCACTTTGAATATTTTTTTTTATCTTCGTGATTGCCTCTTTAATCTATGTTCCTAATTTAAATAAGCTTCTTCCCACTCTTCTTATACTTTTATCTTCTTCAAACCATTTACATGGTTCCACCACGATCTTCCTCCTATGGCTTTAACAAAATCAAACTCACCATCATACCTCCAAAACAACTCTTTGTTGATATCATAAATGATGATGAAAACCTCACTACACCTTCTCCTACAACAACCTCTTCATCTCTAACTCCTCCAAATGCACCATCAAAAATTCCATCAACCAATGAAACCTCATCAAGCCAAGAGAACACATCTTCTACTTTTAATCAAAACTTAAAATTTCACCACCATCATCTAATGAACCAACTTCTCATTAACCTTTGAAAAGCCCAATAAGATCAATAAGCCAAAAATACCAAATAACCAAAATAATCATTTCGGTAAGTTACGAAAATAAGCCGAAGCTCGTTGGGCCTTTGTTGGACCGGTCGGTACGCATAAGCCCAAACGAACACTTCAAAATACAATAAGCCCAAAAATAAATTCAATAAGCTATATAATAAGTAAATAAGCACTTTTATAATCAAAATAAGCTAAAATATAAGCCACAAAAATAAGCCGAACCTCACAAACCCAAGACCAAGCCTCGGTTGGGCTTGGCTTGTTGGGCCGAGACTTTATAAGCGCAAAATAAGCTATAACGAGCTTAAAAATAAGCCGTTATGCTACGAAGCCTTTTTAGTCTCAAAAATAAGCAATGAAATAAGCAATAAAAATGGACCGAAAGTTTAAAGGACCAAAGATGACGTTTCTTTTGTTTCCTTTTTACACCAAAACCAAAATAAGCCATAATAAACACTCGAATGCTTATTAATAAGTCGAAATAAGCTATAAGCATTTATGACCAAAAGTTTTATTTCACCAATACAACCATAATATTACAATGATACTTTACCTAATATTTCTTTTTAATTCATTCGAACCAAACACATACTTTAAACATTTTTATAACCTTTAACTTTTGGTTTATAAAAATGTGTGTACAACTAGTTTTAATGTAACATAAGATTAACAAAAGTACAAGTATTATTAAGAAATGATTACTTACAAAAATGGGGGTTTTAGGAGGAGATTAAAGCTAACAAAACAGCCCAAACGTTGTTTATTTACCCAAACGATCACTAAAACTTAACCCGCGTACATCTAAGCTTTCATGTTCTTGAAACAAGATGAAAAATGTATGGTTTTGGTGTGTGTTGGTGTTCTTCTGACCCAAGAAGAAGAGAGGAAAAGAGAGAGTTTTTTATGTGTGTTTTTGGTGTTTTAGTGTGTGTGTTTAAAATGAAAGAAATGGACAAAGTTGTATAAACATGATCCCAAAAATTGTGCTAGTGTGTCTCCTATGGGGGCCGGTCGAATGGGATCCAAGGGATGGTATACCTCTATTGATTTCGGATTAGTTAGTAATTTGATGTGCTTACTTCCTATAAACAAGAACTCCCAACGTTACAGTCTACACGACCCGTGTAATACCCATAAGAAATTAGTCATACAAATTCCCGCCAAACCATAATATGATCTCAATTAAAACAAATCTACAATCCCCACCAATGATTTACTTTCTCCAAGAATTTGACAAACCTATGCCTTCCTTAAAACTACACCATACCTTATCAAACACATCATACCACAACCCATTCTAATCATAACACAGTCAATAAAAACTACATACCAAAACACCACATCTCACAAAATCCCTTCCCTATTCATCTCACCCCTTAAACTAACTCTCCTACCTCCCTCCCCACTCTCATTAACATTATCCCTCCCCCCCCCAAAACCCACCACAAATCTTTATTCTATTTACAATACCACAATACCTTCAATTTCAAACCCATATAAAATTCTAACCAAACACTTCAACCCCATATCATCCACACCAAACCTCCAACCACACAATTACTATTCATCACAAAATATATACCCCAACCACTTTCTTACCACCATACCCTCCCACCCACTCACACATAATCAATCTACAATCTACTTCTACAAACCAAACCACAAACACAAATATCAAATAATACTATCACAAATCAAAACTTAACCCAATCTCAAACCAACCACAACATATCACATTCAAACAATCTACACCCCACCCCTAAACAAAACCAAAAATACACAACCAAATATCACAATATAAAATCCCTACTACAAAAAACAATCACATCACCATCCCTCCAAACCTTCATCAAACAATCATAAATAACCTCTTAACCCCCACAATACATCAACACCTGCTCTCCCCCTACCACCCTCTGTCTCATCCTCCTCTACTCTCCACGTTGAACAAGTCATGCCATTCAATGTCCCCACCCACACCACCAACCCACCCAACCCCCATCTACACAACTACCGCCGCGATCCAATGATCCAGACTTAACACTATATCTCTCTGCTTGGTGCGACGTCCGAGACTCGTAGTTGTGCTATAACAGTCCACCGAAATGCGTCCAGTATCTGTCACACAAGGATCTCTGCCCCACCGATCTACACTCTAATTACACTAATCATTACTCGCCTCTCTAACCACGTCTCGCACATTACACTCATCATGTGTGTGCCGACAAAACTTCCCTATTCCCTGCCCTATATTACGTGTAAATAGTCCAAACTCAGAATACCCTGGAAATCTAGTCAACGATGACTATACTTTTTATCCAACCTAATGCTGACCCTTACTCAACTCCTCACTACAGCGCCTCAAACCAATTTCACTTCTAAACCTGCCCTAAATGAATCATTGACCAACCGCACTCACGTCCTCGAACACGCACACACATACAAATTGCTCAAACTCCTAACTATACACTCATACTCCCTAACTATCCCCAACCCTCTTGTCTCTAACCCCTCATCTCCTCTCCCCTTAAGTACCCTATTCGTCTTGCCCTACGCTCGCACGACTTCCCAAGTTTCTCACTGTCAAATCTCTATAAACCATATATCCAGCAGTGAAATCCCGTATGACAATTAATCTCTACTCTCTTCCACGAAACTACATACTCAAACCACCCAAAACCATACCTAGAAATAAGAAATGACCACTCTCCATCCGACGCTGACTCCGCACGTCCATGCATATATCCCCACATTGAAACTCAACTCACATGACCACCTACAATCATCCACACAAATATTTAAGACCAAGCTCCGCAGATCTTCCTCTCTCCTCGCCATAACCGTCTGTCACCTCTCGAGTGTGAGTACCCACACTACCTCACATAGACCGCAGCAATAATGAATCACTCAAGACCACTATTCCTCACCCTTCACACGACACCCTAATCTCACTTAGCACTGTCGTTGACGATTATCATGTGCGTCGCATGTCATGTTACATCACTACGGCCCATGCATACCAGTGATCACATGTACCACCACCCTCACGACACTGACTCACTCTCCCAATCTCTAACAATTAAGTTTAAGCCATATGTGAAATGCTCCAAATCCTTGACACGACGCGTCTCATGCCCTATTACCCTAAAGCTCTATCCATTGTTAGTGTCTCTCCATAAGCCCACCCGCCAAAGATATAGTCTAATACGTGCTCGACCCCGTCTTGTACACCAGAGTCAACCATAAGAGTATAGACAAGGTAAACACTTATCCTAGCATGATGTAACTGACCATCTGATCGGTTTCTCAGAAAGCTCCAATGCTGCTCAACGATGCTTTGTCTTCACGCCCTGAATCCCGCGAACCTGCGGCGCCATCTAGACGCTCCTTTTCAAAGATGATCCAATCACTATAATCCTCAGCGTGAGGAAAATGTGAGAATGATAGAAGCTCGCTCAGAACGTTATTATCAGTATAATAGCAGCCGAGATGGACTCACGACATACTCTGAGGACAAGTCGATTCCTCTAGAGATCAGTAAACGTAAGTCTTTTTTGTAGAGTACGCCCTTTAGTAAGTGTTTGACATTACATGCCCAATTGAGTGTTTAGAACGTGGTTTAGGCCCCCTCCCCCTCCCGACACATGGCAGTCCCCTCCCGCCCACGTGTCACCTAACGCAGCGTCCTCACCGCTCCCCCTGTCGCCGCGGGTCTTCATTGTCAGAATCATCTGTGTAGATTGATTCTTGAAAACAGATGTATTGACCGTGGTTGGTTTCTGCCTAAGTGTAAAGAGGGCTTCTTTATTTTCACCATTTATCTTAACTTTTCATTTTAATTCTTCAACCCCTTCAGCACTTATCGAGACTTCATAACTAGTACCTTGTTGGGTTAGTTCCAGTACTGGCTTCATCTCAGTTGACACTTTTCCCTTATTCTCACTTGTACTCCTTTTTTCATACCTAAGGAAAATACACCACTATCCTAGTGGATTTCTCCTGGGTGATCCTGAAGATATCTACATAACATACTTGATGAAGAAAAGAGAGGTTAGTTTTAGAGTGAGAGAGTGGTTGGTATGAAATTTTTTAGAGAGAAGTAAAAACAAGATGAGAAAATGTAATTAAGTGTGTAAAAATCAATGAACAACCAACACCTTTCCATAAACATGAAAGGGTATTATATCTAAGTTGTGGGTGAGGCTTGGGGCATCATGGGCTGTCATGAGCCTTGGGCTTACTAGTCTACTTAAGTTCTAAAAATAACTAAACGAGCTATCTAATGATATCAATGGAAGTGACCGACACTTTCGTGTTCCTAACAATCTCCCCCTAAAGGAGGTCACTCCATTTTATAAAAACTTAAACCTAGCATACTATGAAGGTCTTTGTTCTTGTGCTCGCAAACTTCTTTTTCTTTTCTTTTTCTTATGAATATGGCATAGTGATCATTGACTTTAGCCTTGAGCTTGTTCCTTTGACTTGTATGTAATTGTGTGATCTTGAGCATCTTGAGATCATTAACCAAGCAAAATCTCTTTTTGCCATCTTGTAAACTTGTGACTTTTGGACCAACATGCTCATATCTTTCTTGATATGTTAACTTGAAAAGCTTTAATAATGCATCTTTCTTGAGGTTCTTTAACTTTAACACTTCATCGCTTCAAGTAGGATGTACGGTATCAGAGCAGCGGAAGTCTTGAAACATGTACTTAAGCTTTCATGATTTCTTTATATTTGTCGGTCGGGTATGAGAATGTGGTTATAAATATTTGAGACAGCTGGAATCAGGTACCTTCACCTCCATCTTTAAGTTATCTGCCATTAAAACAAATTAGCAATAAGCGATGGGTGGAATATGGCTTTGTCATCTCGTGTTTGTGGTTGGTGTAACACTTTTAAATCGAGAGGATCGACCTATGATCAGGTAGATTCAATTTAAGAATGTAGGATCGATATACCTTTGTATAATAAGCCTTTAGCCTGTAAAGGATGTTACTTCCTTGAATAAATCCAAGTCAATAACAATGAAACACTGATATAATACTATCAATCATGCCGGAAACTAGTTAACAGTACCAAGAACACACAATGATTTCACAAACGATTTTGTATTACCACACCTTGAATCTGCCTAAGTTTGCAGATCCCTAATACAATACTTATCTCTAATACTTTTAACTAATGCTTTTTGTTGTTGTTCGTGTGTCATTCTAATGCCTTCCTAGAGATCCTTTTATAAACGTAAGGATAACTCTAGTAGGTGTACAGTCCTTGTATGACACAAATACTAATTAATACTAATCACTAAATTAACTGTTACATGATAATAACTATTTAACTGATAATCCTTTGAAGTTCCTTTATTATCGGCAGTACTTTGACTTTCTCATACTAAACAGGCAGTACTTCGATCTTCTATTTAGCAGTACTTTGACCTTCTGACTTATCAGTACTTTGACCTTCTAACTCGTATTTCCCAACAATCCTCCCCTAACTTGAATTCTACTTGCTTGACTTCAAGTTTCTTGATGGTTGGACATCTTCTTTCAGCATCAATACAAGTCTTCAATCTTCTAGATATAATCCTCTAAGCAATATCTTGTACACAATCTGTTTGAATATCTTGAAATGAAACCTCTTGTTTTGAACATAAACACTTTCAAAAATTCTTTGTCTTTGCATCAAACAGATTGTTCTTCAATAGTTGCAGGTTTTTCAGCAACGTCAATGGTTTTTATGGGCCCTTTACCAGTAGCCATTCATTTGGGGTAGTAAGTTCTTTAGGTACCTAGAAAAAGGTAAATAAATCCATGGGTGAACTAAACCACTTCAACACTACTAATGAATCATAGTGTGTTGGTATACTATATACTTTGGTGTAAGTCATTATAACCTGAACGGAATTTGATAAGTCTTTACCTGTAGCCGTTTGTCAGGATAGACAACTCTAGTAATAAAACTTGTGAGTTGAGAACCATATAGTATTGAGCAAACTATTAAGCTATAAAGGTATAGATTCTTCTTTACCAAAAGCCGTTTGCTTTGGAGTAGCTAATATTTTCAGGTGTACATATATGTCGTATTGATCACCATTCCAATTTTTGGTTAATTGGCACCATCACCAGCATTTGAGATGTCCTTTACCAAACTGTTTGATTTTGGACTAGTCAATGCTTATGTTTGTTAGACATGGAGGAATTGATTACCTTTTGCTGTGTGATGGTTTTAATAACCTCATCTTAAAACAGTTTTATATTCAAACATTTGTGCCTTAAACCTTTTTGCACACTCAAAACTTCAAACTATTTCAAAAACAACTTTTTAACTAGCAGTACTTTCAACAAAGTACTGTTCGTTTTAAACTAGCAGTATTTTGAATAAGGTACTGCTTGTTCACAGTTAATTCTTTTTATCAAAACAAGATATGTTATTTACAAAGAAAATATTGATAAATCATACCAGTTGTTTAAGAATCATCACCATCTTCAGTTGTCCATAGAATAAACAAATGTATCAATGTGATAGCTATGTCACTCTCATCTTCAACTTCCATACCATGATCTAGCATCCTGATCATCAGCTCTCTTGATAGAGGATATCTTCTTTCTGTCAGCATATATGGAATATATTACCATCCTTATTCTAAAGTATGTAATCTGAAGATTCATTAGAAGTCTCTATCTTACAATTTCCCAGTTTCTTGATTCTTCCAGGAAGTCATCAATCACTGTTAAGGACGTCTCCCAAATGGTTGTAAGATCACCAAAAGTATCAATCCTAACCAGGTGGTGGAATTATGCTTTAATAGTCATGTACAACCCGATATAGATGATGGAGATTTGTTCTATCAAAATGTGCAGTAGTATTCCCACAAAGTGTCGAAGCTCTGAAATGAGTATTCGCCCTATAAATCATGAAGTACTCTTCCATCGGGTGAATCAATGACCTTGAATTCTGTAATCATAGAGATTGCTTCCAGTGACTCTCTATCTTGTGCACTCTTCTCAAAGTCTACAATCCTAAGATAGTTTCTGAGCTCATCAATTGTCTCTGTCCTCAATTTAAGTTTCTTTGATGGCTGTTCTTCTGTGACTGTAACTTTTCTCTTCCTTAAGAGTCTCTTTGCATCTCTCTCCTGTAACATCTGCTTTTCCTTTTCTGAGCCCATTGGAATAAAATCCTTGAATGAATCTTTGATGGATTCTTGAACTTTGTCATACAGTTCCTTCATTTGTGGATACTTTAGTTTTTGCAAATTCTTGTATCCTTGACCCTTTAAGAAACTCATCATTTGATTCCTTTCTTGTACAAGAGATGTAGGTTTCTTCAAAATAGTCTTTGGTTTCTTCAAAGCTTCCAACCTTTTTCTCTCTTCTTCTGCATCCCATTCTGCTTGAATCTTTCTAGCAACTTCCTCATCATTTTTAGTCTCCAAAGCTCTGATTTGTTGAAGAGTTAACTTCTTCTTTTTGGGTTCTTCAACCAATATCCCTTTACCTTTTTCTTTTGGGTCAGTAGCTTGAGTTGGCTGTTGAGGTTGAGATTGCATGGGACCAGGAATGCTTAAGCCTCTTGTTCTATCAAGAAGAATATCAGCAAGTAGTTCATCATCTTGAAACTGTTCTTCAGGCTCTTCTTCTTGAGTTGGACGAATTGGACTTGAAGGACCTGCTTCATCATCAAAATCTAAAGTCCTTGGAGTAACAGTACTTTGTCTAGCAGTACTTTGAATCCTCTCCAAATCCAATTCTTCAGTATCTCCACTTTTTACATCAGAAGCATCTTTTTCTTCTTCAATAAGTACCTCTTCTGTTTCATCATCTTTTCTTTCTAAGTCAGGAGTAACGAAGGCTGTGGCATCAAAATCTTCATAAACAAAGGCTGTATGGTCATCTTGATCATGATCATTATTCTCTTCAGACAAATTACTTGCATCTTTATTCCTCCCTAGTTTGACTGAAGACACCTTCTTCCTTTGCTTCTTTCTTCGTCTCTTTTGCTTCTTAAGGTTCTGACTTTCTACCCAAAAAGCGTGATGTTTGACCACTGGCTCTACCACTTTTGACAGTTTCTTGAGTTTGACCTTGAGCTTGCGAATCTGTTTGGCTTGAGAAATGGTTTGCTTCTTGAGCCTCCTAACTTCCCTGTTTAAAGCATATAGATCCAAAAGTCCCTCATCTCCTCCAGATGTTTGAGACGCATCTGTGGGAGTATAATCATTGGGAGATTTTGGAATATCAGCAGCACCCTAAGTTTCAGCAGTACCTTGTAAATCAGCAGTACCTTAAAGACTACTATCTTGAGCAGCACTTTGAGTAGGGGTACCTTGAGCATCCCTTGGAGAACTTGCAGCCCTAGAATGAGGACTAGTACTATGTGCTTCCTCTGCTGCTAATGTTGTTACGACCTCTAACATAGGTGGAGTCAAAGGTGTAATCCGACATGAGAACTTAGGACTATGCTTTCTCATAAAAGTAAAGACCTTAGAGGGAAGAGTAACTGATGGTAGAAAATTCTGAGGTCTGGTTACTCCCTCTAATTGCTTATTCAAAAACAGTTGAATGAATCTAGGATACATAAGAAAAGGTGTACCATT
>BQNB010144698.1:0-16820 GCA_026074375.1 Tanacetum coccineum
GCCTAAGCATTACTACAGATTGGATACTTTTAGGTCTTCTGGTTTGATCAATTGTAACAATAAACTTTCTCTAGAACAACCTTGCCTTGACCTTCCCTGCCTTGACCGTCCTGTTAGGAATCTGTTGATTTAATTGGACTCCCAAAAAATCAAATTATTCCTCGTGATCAACCTCTTCCTTTATTGCTGCTTTTATCGATCTGTGAAGCTTTTTAGTCGCCGGTGAGATATCTCGACGCGCCAATGAGAAATCTTGACGCGCCTGTCTAAAAGATTTCTTCAGTTTAGTTTGGTGAAACAACAACGTGGATTGTAGCCGTTTCAGCGTCTTTATGATCTCAGCTAACCCTTATTCAAAGCTCTTTCCTTCCATTCCTTCTCGAGAAGGACAATTTCTGAAGGTGAATAATGTTTCGGATGAATAGTGTTCTGATGAACAGTAGCCAATGAACAATAATAGTGATTTTTTTTTTGAAAACCCTATAATCGAAACAGCTCTGATACCAATTGATACGAATCGAATCGATTAAAGAGATAAAAGAACAAATAAACAAGATAAATGGTCTATTTTAATGAGATAAACCAACCCCCAATGGTTTATATTAGTGAGATAAACTGACTCCCCAATTGATTAGCAAATCAATATTCTTTATCATTCAACATAATAACAATACAACCGTAATGGCCTATTTATAATAGACTTATCTTGTCGACTAAGATTACATAACAAAGGAAACTACTAAATAGTTGACCAAGATTATATAATAAAGGAAACTAGTAACTATTAAATAGGTTCCTATCAATATATGCCATAAAAGGAAACTAAATAAACTAAATAAATAATAATTAATAATTAATAATTATAATCCAGGATCGTATCAATTGTTTATTGAAAAAAAATGAAGAAAAAGCTAATTAGGTTTGGGATCCCTCTGAATCATCGGCGAGTTGCCGATGACCGAAGGATGACTATTTTGTGATGAAGGTTAGTTTTTCTGAGCGAAAGATACGTGATTAGGGTTTAGGATCTTAATGATTGATACCATGTTAGACAATGATAACCCCGTAGGTATGATTTATTATTGAGCAATAATATATAGAGTGGAAACATAAAGCAAAAACTTTTATTCCTAATAGTGACTCAAAAAAAGTCGGGTTGGTCCTTTAATTATCATATATATTGGTATTACGATATATATCACCAATAATTAACTACTTAAGATGTACTATATTAGCGTCGCAATTGATAGCCCCGCTCATTTATTTTTTTATTCGCTCACTCTCTGTGTAATACTTAGTCAATGAAGAAGTGCTACGCTTTAACTCGAATGATACGCTATAAATAGGCCTATAGCGCCCCCTTCCATATTAACCTCTCCAGCTCTCACCTCGCGCTACTTGACAAGACCTCATTATAAAGCCTTATTCGGCCTTGTGTAATGCTCTCATCCGTGCTAAATAACTATGTAATGAACCAAAGGTAACATTTCGAAACTGAGCTCATAAGTGATATTTTGTAGTATAAGTGTGGGATTATATGAAGGAAAACTCTAAGAAAATGATTTATCTTCAAAAGGATACTTTTTGATCCACAATATTCTAAAGGGATTGTGGCCAGCCATGCAAGTCTAGTTTGACCTCACTTTAATTCATACCTCGATTAATCAATGGTGATTGTTTTTTAGTTGCACTTAAACTAAAATATCAGCTAAATGAGTCCGAAACTAAAGATTAGGTTGCTAAGAAATATTATATATCATATATTTGAATAAATTAAAAGTATGGTTGATCTTAACATGGTATTTTAAGGCAATCTATAATTTTCCATAAGAGACTCAAACGGAACACACATATAGATCAATTCATGTCTACCAAGTGTCCGAGTGCAAATGATCCATAACACAATGTTTAACCTTCAAAAATCAATGCATATCCTTTTTCGAATATGCATAAGTTAAAAGTAAAATTGGTAGAAAATGGTATACCTTGAGATAAATATTAATGGCTCTATAAATATCATCATGATCCAATCTAGAAAATTCAGGAGTTGTCTCAGCTAACCACTTTGAGCTTTAAACTATGGGACACTAAAGACGACCGCCTACTTTCTTGCAACAACTCAAAATCGCCATTATTCGCTGACCTTGATCTTTTATGCCTCTCAAACAGTCCGCTGCACATACCGTCATATATAAAGAAATTATCAAAATACATAAACATGAGAATATAGTTAACCACATGGAAGCAATACATAGTGGCACCTCAATCAAACCTTAATGAAGAATTTGTAACTTTTAGATTGTTGTACCGAAATGAGCCTACCCTCGCTCGTACCGAATTTTAAGGACCCCGCGAACCGCGTTCCCATTTCGCGATCCCGTACCGAAGCGTTCCGCGTTCCATGTGACTTTGCTACAGATTGTCATTGGGTGGTTGAAATTAAAATATTAAGTCTAAAATCTGTTTTAGTCCTTGCCATAATACTTAAGGGGTGTTTAGCTAAGCTTATATGAAGTGCTTAATGACTTTTTTTATTATGTAGATATGACAACCTTACCCAAATTCTTATTAACATGTGTTTGGTAACTTGGTGGAAGTCAAAAAATAGTTTTGTGCATAATCCAATGTAAGATGGCTTCTATAATAATCCAACCCAAACATTATTTTATTTTGTAACAATAATTGAAGCCACTTATTGGATTTAAAGGGGAACCAATAAAACGATATCGGTTTTATGTAACCAAAATAACGGCAGTGGTATGGTGGTTGTTTTTTTGAGAGACCTTAAAGAAAAGTGAGCGGATTTTTGTTGAGTTTTTAGATTTTGATTACGGCTTTAAAGATTTTTGGATGACTAACCCATCTATGATTTGATGATTTTCTTATAAATTTTAGGTTTGCAAGATGTGTTCAACAAATTGGCGCATGGGTTCTCCTTTTGTAGGTTTCTCTTAAAGAGGGTATGTTTTATGTTCTTTAAATCGTCATTTTTAATTACAAGCATTTAAGCACTTCATTGAAGACCACAATCACGAGCATACAATTGATGTCAGTGTAGTAACTGTCCAACATCACTATCGGTAACCTAACTGAAACAATTATCAACTTATTACGTAAAAAACAAGACTACCTACTTTAATGGTCACGTGTAGTGGATATGCTTCGCCTAAGGATTAGGTTTTGAACTTGCTAAATACACTTTACACATATGCACCTGAGGTCAAATGTGCCACTGAACTGAGTTGTCTCAAACTTTTTTGACGCGGGAACAGGTTGCTCTCCAGTTTCAATTTTGAGGAAATTTATTTTTATATAACTAAATACAACCTTAGTAGTTAGGGTGTGGTTGGGTTTGCGTTTAGTTGCTTTATAGTGTTTCTGTATAGTTGAAATGATTAGATTTTGGTTTTAGCATTTGTCAACAATGTGATTATCGCACTTTCAATCAATTTTTATGAGACAAGGTACATTATTTTTATGTCGAGTTTTCTATGAACTGTTATACATCTAACGAGTTCTGGTCATAATGTCTGATTTGCTCATTATCACATAGAATACAGTCACATAACGGTAGAGTCATTTTGTAAGAAAACTCAGTAATACGCGTGGCTGAAAGCAGCAGCAATTTGGTTTTATTGTTACTAATAACATGAAAACAACTAAGAGAACATATTGCTCCTCTATCATGAAACCTTTATATACTTTCAATACTATCATTCATTGTCATACATTAGCATACACTAACACATTATCAACATCTCAAATTTGATTAACTTATGTAATCTGCCTATTGCGATTTGAAAAAACAACTAAGCAGTTTTAGGGTATTTGGCATTCACTGACTGATTGTTTGTGACTGAAATAAGTAGTTTCCATTAAGCAACTTGAAACTGCTTACTCAAAATAATAAATTTAAGACGCAGGTAGATATTTAACCAAACATAAATATGGACAATATTTCTAGAAAATGGAGTAAACGTAAGTCGATTTGAAATGATTTAGAAATCGTAACCAGTACGACCAGTGAAGTACTGTTATACTGCTTAGGTAGGAAGTTTTCATAGTATTGATCATTTGGCTTATGTGGTTTGCTTAGCTTTATCAGATTGAATTGCTTATGTGGTTTGCTTATATACAGCCTCCAGCTGATCAATCACTTAATTGATTATGAAGATGTTGATTCTTGGTGAAACTGTAGTCTCATTTTTTTTTGTCACAAACTAAAATTTAAAATCCTTGGCCCATCCCGAGTTTCTAACTTACAAATTGCCAGAAACTGTGGTGCTCCACATGCAAGAAACCATGCCACTACTCATTGGCGCAAACACTTTTCTTCAAGGAGAGTGAGCTGATTGTTTGATATATTTCTTACATGCAACAAATAATCACAAAGATTACCATAAAGTTATTCTTGACAAGGTCCTATATCATGATTTTATGAACCTATTTCTAACGACTAAACCACAGTTTTTGTGATGATTATGAAATCTTACATCAGAGGGTCCCCTGAAAGTTAGTGTCAATATAGTTGATGAGCTCAAGGCTTTTGACCTTCACTTCGTTCTTGTGTTTTAAAGCTGGCACCTACGACACTAATGATCACATCCTGAAAAATAAATAAATAAATAAACCATCATTAGTCAATGGGCTGTATAGTGAAAATAAATAAGGAATTTAGGACTAACCTGATTACTCATTGTTGTTGTAAGTTTTCAAATTAGTTGCAGACGTCTTCATTTGGTCTTTGGTAATATTGGATACTGTTGTGTGCTACATTGATTCCTCGAATTCTCTGATAAAATAGTACATATAAGTCAAAACAACTTAATGTGTTTGGAAGTAGGAAGTTTTTTTTATTCAAAAGACCTTATTTGATTCTTATATATCCAAAAAAGGGGTTGTTTTGGATCACTTTTCACAGCTTATGCTTATATACATATGAGCTAATTATCGTAAACAACTTATTTCACCAAAGGGTAAAGTTTTAGCTTTTTGTTCCATCAATAAATATGTGATCTATATAAGCTATCTGAAACTGCTTATTTCATAGCAACCATCCATTTTCACCCAAACAATATTAACTTCTCTAGCACAATAAAAAGATAACCCAAGCAACCCTTTAATTAAAACCCAATAAGCATATAAACAACCCTACTAACTAATCCCAAACACTCGAAATTCCATAAAATGGCCATGTAAATAACAGTTGCCAATGATACACATATAGCAGATAAAAGTTATGAATTAGAAAGGAGGTGAAAATTACCAAAACAAAATTGAGAAACCAAAACCCTAAATGCAAAAGTTACCTACACGATATCCTCAACTTTAGTCTCTTCCCATAAATCAATAGAACAAAAGATTTAACCATCTCATATAGTTAATTGATATGATTTTTAGATTGTTTTATTGTTAGTGTAATGAATAAGAATGAGAGGAGGCAGAGTAGTTGAAGCATGAGCAGTTATTTGTTGCTATGAAACGTGGGTGGTTTTCTTTTATTTGTTGGGTTTACTTTGCATATAAAGAAGCGGAACACAATTCATGGAGAAGTTAACACGTCACATAAAGCTTACGTATTATAGTTAGAATTTTGCCACGTCTTATGTCATTATCTTGTATTAATCAAGTACAATAGATATCGAGCACACAATATTAGAATGGTCAAAAGTCACTACTAACATAGTCATAACTAATTCCAAAAAGTGGTACATTAATGTATACTTTATTGCAACGAGGATCAAAAAATAATTTTCTATAGCACGCACCAGAATCAAAATCTATTATCTCATTAATACAGGATAAAAACACAATACGTGTCACAATTTTAGACAAAAACATGTGAGGTTTATCTGAGGTGGCTGCTTCCCCGTTATTTTCTCACCAGTCTATTTCACAACTTCATTTATTTGAGATAACTGCTTTGACAACCGTCATCTTCAATTAGTGTTAGATCCCAAACTGCTTTCAAGTTTCAAAAGAAGGTTAAACCATTGGTAATGGACTTCTGGGTCTGAATCAATTTTCAATTGAAGGCACACAAGTGTAAGATTCGTCATTTAGAGATTCAAGGTATGGTAACATGGTAATTAACATATATATCCCATTTTTTTACTGATTTACTATTCGATTTAGATCAGTTGAATAAGAGAATATAAAAGTTGTATCGATTAATTGATATGTGTTTGATTATAATGTGTATTGTTGTCGGCCGTAATTTCTGTCTCATAGGCTTTTAATTTATGAAATTGATTTGTGTTTGAGATTTGATAAGGTTTGAATGAGATTAGTAGGCATAAATGAATTGGTTAATGTGATACACCATAAGAAGATGCGCATAAAGTGTTTGTTTAAATGACATACTCAATTAGAGCTTTTATTAAGTCCACAATAATTACATACATGTTAGTGAACATTATTTAGTAATTTTGCTAAGCAAGTTACTTGTCATGACCGTTAACATCAGTAAAGATTAGCATTTTTGAAGACTTTTCTCATGTAATATCTATCAAATTATGTGCAGTTAATGATGGTTGGTTTTAGAAAAAAGTTAAAGGACAAACAAGTGGATGAACATATTAGTAAGTTGCATTATACTGTGAAAGAAATCTAAACTTGAGTGGTATTGATATAATCACATAAGTGATTATGTTTTCTTATGATCATGAACGTTCAATGGGTGTGCATCTTGAGACATTTACTTATATATTGGTTGATCTGAGTTATGGTAGTATTGCTTAAAGAATATTTTTATGTGATTAGAAAATGGTAGTATTCATCTCTGATTGAATTAACATTGACATGTTTCAAGCAAGATTATTGTTTCTTTATCTGATTTTAACAACCGGAATTAATTTATGTATAAAGTGTTGTATGTTTACTAAGGAGGCGTACATGTTCTTTCTATTACTGAATTACTATACCAATGGTGACAGTTTTGCTAATCGTACACAAGACTAACGTATTACTTATTTATTTAACTAAAATCTTACAAGTGTGTGTTTGAACTTATGTAGGGTTTTTGAGCAGGGTGGCATGGTATAGAGTCTTTGTTAATGGTGCAACAAGTTGATCCCGGAATTGGTCAATTCGGAATTGGCTGGATTGGAGGAATCCGGAGCCACAAGGATCTTCAACGGCTTTGAAAGTCTTTTGATTTCAGGTGGCCGGCCTAATCCTATTTGGAAAGCTGATCGGTATTGGATCTAAGGTAACTTGCTTCTTTGTTGTCTGCTACTTTGGAGTTGGTACATTTTATTTTGCACCTTCCATTCTTTATTGAGTAAATCTTAGCTACAGCTTTGAAGTTGCAGTTTCGACCCATTTACTTAAGAAAACTCTATTTGGGTTGGAGGAATCAATTTTCAATTGAAGGCACACAAGTGTAAGATTCGTCATTTAGAGATTCAAGGTATGGTAACATGGTAATTAACATATATATCCCATTTTTTTCAAATCAACATACTTTGCTAAAACGGTGAAAGAATATTTCAAAGTCTATTTTTGCATATCCAAACCAATTTCATAGATAATTAAGTTACTTTAACTTAGAAGATGACCACACGGGGGGGAACTGTTTAATTTTAGGGTATCATTTTAATGCTTTTGTTCATGTAGCATATAAAGATTTAACTACTGTTATCAACAAGTAACATGTTTCCATCTATATGTCATTAATAGCTGAAGTTCTATGCTAAATAAGTACATGTTTCCAAATTTGGATAACATGTGCTCTTGAGTGTGGCAAGTTCTATGATTAATTAACAAGTAATTGATTTGCACCAGTCCCTCACAACTTCTATTCACATGAAAATATGCCCACCTCTGTTGCAATAAATAACTGTTCTTGATTCAACGACCACCTCTCTTTTCCTATTCACTACATAATTTATCAGTTTCACTGCCCCTGAAGGAATGGTATTTATCAATTTTAACAATAACTTCATCGAGTGGAATTGTTATATTTCCATATGGTAACCCCTGATATAAAGCAAGCCTTGATTTTGATGGAGTCATTGTTTGAATCTGTTTGTCAATTTTATTTTTGTGAAAAAAATACTTGATGATGTGTATATTAACTCCTAATATTAGAGGCAATTTGCTCTTCCCTACTGTGTTATTACATTGATTTGATTTTGTTTTCTAAGGTTATAAATTGTTGGTGTATGTGAATCTGGATCTTTATAGTTGATGTTACTTGCTCTTATATGATCCTTAGAAGTTCGTAATAGTATGAACTTCTACAATAGTACTATAAGAATGCCTTTTAAGTTTAAGTTATTATAAATCTCAGATTCTAATTACTTTAAGGGTTGTTCTTGTCTAATTTTTCAAAAGCTGTCATTAGCATAGAGATTGATCAAGTTCTACTTATTTAAGTTTTAAACTACAAGAGCAACTCAGTTCTTAAAGTTTGCTGCTAAGTTAAGCAAACAAGTTGTTTTCTCTACTAGGTTGGGAAGGACTTGTGCATTCCAGTTCTGATTTTTTCTAACATTTTGCCACTAAGAAATGTGTGCAATCTATATAGATACGGTCGCATATATGATTATGTTGGATGAGTCGGCCAAAAGTCCGGAAACCATGGTTTTCGATTTTTTTAATAACAAACTAAGTAATATTGAACTTGCAGGCATATGGATGCTAGAAGCTGGAATTATTGTCTTACCAGATGGTGGACTTTGTAGCATTAAACAGAAGGCCCAACTCTTGGATTAAGATGTAACAAAAAACATGTAAGTAATGCTTTTAAATAAGTAGGTATTTTTATTCTTAATGGTCAACAGGTTGTGGAAGCTATGCACGAAAACGGATGTTATTTTGGGTGACGTCATCTCGAACCATCAACAACGTTGAGCAAGCGGACAAAATACTGAGGAGAATGAAGATCTTCTTGACGTTCTATTGAGGTTGAAAGATGATGGTGGGCTACCGACTCATACATACTAAACTTATGTTACATCCAAAACAATTTTAGGAAGGTTATAGCCGGCCTAATTTCCGGGTTTTGTTTGTCATTTGTTATTATGAATTACAGCTATATTAAATTGTCGCTATGAAAGAAGATGATATTGTGGTAATTAGGGGTATGAACTATAAAGTTACAGGGTTAACACTTATTAGTAGAATCTAATCAACAAGTTATTGTTGAAGAGATGATGAAAGAGAAGCAAAAGTTTAGCTTTAGGTAATTTTGGTGACCAATATTCTGAACTTACTTTTTATGAGATAATAATTACGTAGCTTTACTTTTATGTTTTTTAGGGCAAGTGAAAATGGAGCAGCAGCTATCGAATACAGATGCGAGCCTTGCGAAATCTTGGTCAAGTAAAAATGGAACCGCAACAACTTCAGACTATGAAGAAATCACCACCTGTAAAATGGAGCCACAACAGTTGGACCGATTGTTATTTCTCCATCAATAGCAGCAGCCGTTGGTTCATACCTTTGTTGGAAGCAATCTGTGGTTTTTGTGAAGCAAAAGAAATGCTAAACCTTGAAACAATGATGTTTTAGTGTAAATCATGACATGATCATCTTAACCTTTCAATTGGCAACAATTTTTGGAACAAGGCGAATCTATTCTCAGGGTGTCAATGGTCAAGAAACTACAGAAACTGTCGAGAAAAAAAGTACAGCTTATCTTAACCAACACGCTGAAGTTGACATACGTGGAACCCTTGCAGCTAGCCGGTAAAGGAACCATGATCTGGTCTGATGATCCCGATGACCTTAGCATCCAAGTTACAAGCCCATCAAACTTTAAAGTTGTTTTAGTGAGTCCATATTCTAAACTTATGATCTGTCGTTCATTTCATGTGCTCAAGAAAGTGACAAGTCAAGAGTTAATTGACTCGCATCATTATCTGATTTTTTTTTACATTTACAGGTCATGATGCAGTCAAAGAAAGTCATGACATTTGACGATCCAAAACAACAAGCATATCAGTGAAAAAAGGCAATCGGGAGATAGTCAAGATGCTTATGAGAGTGCATGGAACGGATTCCGGCTTGGGCTACTTATGTGAATCCAGGTACCATAAGTCCACATTGCTTTTTGTACATAACATATGGCTGATGAATTCATGCTTTTTATCTGGTAATTTGGATTGGTTATTTAAATTGCTTATCAGCTTAAAATAAGCAGGTGCCTACTGAATTTTACGCGCTTAGTTTAGAGTAAAATCCACAAATATATATGTTTTATCCAAACACCCAAAACTGCTTATCTGCTTAAAAAGTAAGCAGATGAAATTTAGGCATGATTCTCAAACATACCAAATAGGTCATATCAGCTAAAAAGGTTATGGTTTTCTGATGATAAGTTGCATACAATTTTTTTAACTATAAATGGACAATAATATTAATTAGCCAACCTAACCCAGTCCGATATGGCCCATACTACCAATAACCCAATTTAACCCACCTTCGAAATTCCTAGAAATGCTCCTATTTTTGACAGATAATTTGTTTTAGCTGTTTTATGAAGCTTTAGAAAGAATTGCTGAAAGTGAAAAAGATGAAAACGAGTAATAATTTCAAAATGTTTCACATGAAAAGGGGGGCTTTACTCTATTGTAGCTACTCAGATGGGTCCAGTGGCATAAGTCACTTTATATTCTATCAGTGATCTTTGTTGTCACATTCGTCAAAGCTACAAAACTTAATCTAATTCCACAAGTTGGCGTGGAAAATAAACATAATAGTCACATGGTGCGAGGCTTGCAGGTACCTTTTACCAGGATCTTCACACATTAACCTTCTTCCCTTCTTGCAGGTACCTTTTGCATGAGAAGTGACTTTATCCGGAGGTAGAGTTGATGAAGGGATACAAATGATATTCGAACAGCGTCGAGTAAGGTCGACGAGGAAATTGGGTTGGACCGCCCGTTACCAAATCTATTTGAAGCCGCCATTTTGCCACCTTCAAGATACAGGTCGTGTTTAACGAAGTAGCAGTTCTTGACACAGCCGAACCACTCAAGTTTCTTGAAAAAGCTTTAGTATTCGATTCTAAAGAATTTGATCTTTTCAAAAATGAAAAAAAGGAAGGGGAAAAGTAATGGTGGTGGTTTGAATAAGAGGGTTAAGGAAGAGAGTTTGAGTTCGAGTGCGAAGCTTCTCGAAGAGGTTAAGGATCAGAAGATGTAAGAACTTCAGGAGGATGATACAAAGCATTTGAGAGGTATTATATATATAATTGTGTATAATATTTGTTTGGTATGTTCTGGCTTATTTGTTTTGATTATTGGTAGTGATTTTCGACACGAAAAAACCATAAGAATGGGTTAGGGGTGGGACTTAACAGGTTCGGGTCGAATTAATTAGCTTACATTATACTAGACGCCCAACCCATCACTTAAGTATTTAAAAATATATGAAGTTTTACTTATATATGTGTGTTTAGTTTATGAATTACTCGGTTTTCTGCTTGCTCTATGAATTTCAGAATGAGCATTAAAGCGATCACATGTATCGACTCTTCATTATTTTAGAGTTGTAAAAAGTATCATACAGATATTCAAGCTACATTATGACACAGGCCACAAAGGATTATTGGCGCGATTATCAGCTATTTAGAATGCATTTTAGAATTCCCCTGATCAAAATGCTACATGTAGTGGGCTAGACTGTCGTCCTAATGGTTTGTTGTTTAATAGCATACACTAGATCTGACAATGGGTTTGCTTGACCTGCCTGCACTTCAATGACAAACTTATGTTGCTATAGTCCAAACAGCAACAACAACAACAACAACTGCACTATGTGGAGGCTCGATTTTCCTTACTTTCATCTTGAGGCGATAAAGTGAATCGTTTGGTTGTGGCAGTTTCCTTTCGAGTTGAACCATTTGTACGTACTGTCATGGTAAGTAATTTCATCAGACTAATGCACCCTTTATCCATATATCTTTTTACAATAGTGCAAAATAAACCACTCTAGACCAATCATAACCAAATGTATGGTAAAAATTTGGCAGGCACAAAGAGCAAAATGGCCAGTTGTGCATTGAAGATGACAAGTTCCTATCTTGATCGGTTTAATTACCAAAAAGGTTGGTACCAATGGCTTCAATTCTTTCTGATCCTTGATGCCCCACTTCTGTCTCATTTTCTTGATTATAAATTGTTGATTCTGGTACAATTATTCAGATGTGAACATGTCAAGCTGGGAAATTTTTGCAATGAAAAGCTATTAGGCCACTTTGTTTTCTTGCATTGTTGTTTTATGAAAAAATTGTAAAGACCCTCCTCAAAAGACCATATAACCAAAAACCTATCAAAACAAATGAAGCAAAGTACCAAACATCAGCCCAAAAAACTAACTTCCTAATGAGCCCAAATTGTAACCTGAAACCTAAAAAGCCGAACTAGAACATACGCCAGATAGTCTAGAAAAAGCATGCCCGACGCAACGCGCGGGCCGCTATCTTGCTTGTCTCACACAATTACAATAATGTCACTTTCATCCCTTGCAGGACTTGAACCATTAACCTTTAGGTCGGGGACGCAACCATCTCATGGATACCAATAGACCAAAGGCCCATCGATGTAGCAAGTGTATATTTATATCTATGGTGTTCGCAGGTCTGGACGAAGAAGCGAGAATTAATGGATCATTGACCATATAACATTTATATCTACGATGATGAATAAAATAACAACAAATAGGATGTTGCTTTCGTGTATGATGATACTTATTATGAATCATGATATGTATACTGATACTTAAACATAGTCTGCTATTAAGAAAACCGTTCATCGGATGGGTAGAGACCTAGTATATTTGTTTTTCTGACAATAGTACTCCTCTCTTTTAAAATAATTGTTTTTCAAAAAAAAAACACACAGTTTAAAAAAATATAATAATTACTGAATTTTCTTTTTAACTTTTTTGGAAAATGATAATTTCACCTTTTATGCAATTAATTAAAACTTTGAATAAAGTTTGTAATTTCTAATATTATTAGATGAAATATGATAAATTTGTTACATTACTCACAACTATATTTTGAAAGGAAACAATAATTTTAAAACAACCAAAAATGGTAAAAAAAAACTATTAATTTGGGATGGAATAAGTATTATTTTGTTATTATAAAGCTAAATTGTAAATAATAAATTTATATCTATACATAAAGATAGACAAGGGGTTTACCTGAATTTCTAATATCAGATTGTGTCCTCTAAACGCAAACGCAACGATGCCAATGGCATTTAGAACATCAAAAATCTTAGAGACTTCGCTACTAACCCTAACAGGATTATACGACACATTTGGAAGTCTACCTTCGGACACTGACATCGCCCATATCGTTGTACAATATCCAAGGGCCGTGATTGCCCCCAACAAGTGATATGCCAGCTATTGAGTTTAAATTGGGAAGTTGAGACAGAAGCCCTGCACCACAAGTGAACACCAAGTACCATTCAACTGTCATAAGGGTCTCAGCTTTGCATTCATTCGCAGCACATACGACTTGAAAGAATATCTTGGACGTTGATCCTCCAATGATGATCAAAGCGACACATGTACCTGCTGACAAGGGCGGACCCAGCTCATAGCACGGGTGTGCACGTGCATACCCTGCGATTCGACGGGTTAGTGTAAAAATTTTGTTTTTTGTTTTTTTTAAGTAATATACATGGAGTGCATACCTTCAAAGTTGAGTGCATACCCTATGTTGAAATCCTAGGTCCGCCACTGCCTGCTGATAAGTATATAATTGGAAATAGCGCTAGTGCCTTCCCTAATCTTTCACCTGAGAGGTATCATTTACTAGATTAGCTATTTTCAGTAATTAATTAAGCTTACCAAAGGTTGCATTTGCGAGTTGCATATATCTACTGTATCTGATTCCAGTTTCAGGTGATTCATGAAGATTCACGAGTAAATACAAAGTGTAAAGTTGCCAAATGAATGCCAAAGTCAAGGCTATGACTCCCCAAGCACTGTAATAACAATAATACTAGCATATTAGCATCTTTACTATGAGCTAATCTTCAAACATCATGACTATTATTCAACTATAGCAGTAAAAAGTTTTTGAATCGTGAACTGTAACAAAAACAGAAATAAACATTCCCTTAGTTATATGTTGAACTTTCCACACCTAAATATTCTTTTTCATTGATCACAAACCTAATGCATAATTTAGTCGGACCGGTCCTGACGACTCTCCTAGTGTCATTCGTCGTCTTCCCGGGCCTTGAATAGTGCTGCCAACAAAGAAGAACAGGTTAGAAGGGGACCTGAGGCCGGAACCCTGGGATCCACCCTCCGACGGTCAAGTCAGAATAGTATAAGCATGTTATATAAAGAGGTGATAAAGAATAACCTGTGTAGGTATCTGTAGGTAAGATGATCCTACCCTTGTATATATAGTGTATGGATTAGGGTACGTAGGATGTGGGCCACCCTTTGATCGGGTTCGGCCCATTGGGTCTGGCCCATTCCAGACTATACGCCAACATGTCCCCCCAGTCTAGTAAGCGTGGCCGTAGCCGCGGTTACTAGACTAAAAAGACTACTCTTACCGTCGCGGAGACGTTCGCACTTTTCAACCATACGCCGCCATATCTATCTTCAACTTACGGCCGAATATGACATTCGACTTACGGCCGACGGAAGACGTACTTCCGTGGCCGGGTAATGCGAATATGGCATTCGACTTACGGCCGACGGAAGACGTACTTCCGTGGCCGGGTAATGCAAATAAGGAAAAAGATATTGATAAAATCTTTTTATCAAATTAAAAAATATTGGTAATATCTTGTTACCAATTTAAAAAGATATGGATAAAATCTTTTTATCAAATTAAAAAATATTGGTAATATCTTGTTACCAATTTAAAAAGATATGTAAAATATTAATAATATCTTGTTACCAATTTAAAAAGATATGTAAAATATTAGTAATATCTTGTTACCAATTTAAAAATATATGTAAAATATCTTTATCAAATTAAAAAGGAAAAATAATAGGGGTCGGTGATGGCGACTTTATACCGAAAAGCAGACGTACAACACGGGTGTCACTTCAAAGTTACGAGTGGAAAACAAAATAAAGTTATGAAAACTTCAAAGAATAAAAGATTGTCTTTTAAAAAATATTGGTAATATCTTGTTACCAATTTAAAAAGATATGTAAAATATCTTATCAAATCAAGTTTTTACATATGACAGAATGCATAATAGCGGGAGCGAAAAACAAAAATACGAAGGTTTAAGAGTTACCGACTTTCGAAACTGATTTTTGCTTTTCGGTAATATGAGAACACGAAACATAGTTTATTCAGTGTCCCACGGATGGTGCCAACTTGTTGAAGCATAATTTGGTCGGGCCGGTCCTGACGACTCACCTAGTGCCGTTCGTTGTCTTACCGGGCCTTGAATAATGCTGCCAACAAAGAAGAACCAGTTAGAAGGGGACCCGAGGCCGGAACCCCGAGATCCACCCTTCGACGGTCAAGTCAGAATAGTATAAGCATGTTATACAAAGAGATGATAAAGAATAACCTGTGTAGGTATCTGTAGGTGATGATCCTACTCTTGTATATATAGTGTATGGATTAGGGTACGTAGGATGCGGGCAACCTTTTTATCAGGTTTGGTCCATTGGGTCTAGCCCATTCCAGACTATACGTCAACACCCGTGGTCCGACTTCCATGAAGATATATGTCATATGATAGTGCCCTGTCGCCGGTCAAGACATAACTTTCTTCCATATCTTTATATATAAGTTCAAAATGACTAGTATAGTTAATAGGATCACCGAAGTCATTATTGAGCTATTTGAAATATAACAAATTAGATTTTTTGAGCTAGACATGTTAAATTTTTTTTTTTTGTTGCAAAAAGTATATGTTATTAACATTACATATCCCATTTACGTTTTAAATTATTTTGACCGGTTGCGTCTGAAAGTAGAGCTCATTTTGAAACTAGAAATAGATTTTTGAGTATGAAGCTGATAAATAATTGAATGTAGCAAAGAAATTAGAAATGGAGCAACTAGCTAATTACCAGCCAAGAATTGTGAAAGCAACAGGAAGAATAAGTGCTTGAATTCCAATCCCAGAGCAAAGCGTATGAAAAGCTGCATAATAAGCATTTCCATTTCTGGATTCAGTAATAGGCAGCCATGCATCGGTTGGGTCTAATTTGGTAAGATGAAGTGCTTTTCTTAAAGGACTACCCAAAGGCGTCAAAAATCTTGGCGTTAAATTTCTAGACCTTATATAAGCCATGGGTGTCCTAGCTCCACTAGGTGGCATGGTTACGGGTCGGTCTGGTGTCCCAAGGAACGGTGATCGTGACATGGATGGTGAGTGCATCTGTGATGGAGGAGCCGATACGACTGGTGGAGTATTTGAAAATGTTATTTTGTTGCCGGTTTTTGGTTTGCTGGTTTGTGGGTGGTCTGGTGAGTTGAGTAGCGGTGAGCGAGATAAGGATGGGGAGTGGAGTTGCGAAGACAGACCGGAGGTCGTCGGGGAGTGCACAGATGTCGGTGTTACCGTGAAGGATCCACCATGATCGTTAAACTCTCTCATAATGTGATCGAGTTCGAGGTTGGGCTTGTATCAACTTTTGGGCATATATATAGCATAGAGGGCAACTAAGGTCAAAATGTGAATGAACTGTGTAAATTAAAGGCTGCTAGAATGTTAATGCTGACCAAAAATTGGCACGCAATAAAAAACAATTTATCTAGCAAACAAATAAATTCTTTTAAAATCAAATACACAGATTTTACTTATTTATTTATTTTATTGAATTAAACAAATTCACTTTTTTTTAAATTAAATATCTTATAT
>BQNB010144699.1:0-14116 GCA_026074375.1 Tanacetum coccineum
ATTTTCACTGAGCCAAAGGTCTTCGAGGTTAGAACAACTAGACAAGTTTGTTGGAATGACTCCACTGAACTTGTTTGCACCAAGATGAAGACGACGTAGCCTGGATAGACGACCAAGTTCACGAGGAATGGTTCCTTGAAAACTGTTGTTCGGGAGATAAAGCGCACGGAGGAAGCTGAGGTTTCCTACATGAGGAGACAACGAGCCTTCTAAGCCTTTCGAAAACAGTCGTAAAGCAGTCACCCGTTTGTGCCGCTTTCCACATGAAACACCACTCCAGTCACAGAAATGAAAGGAATGGTTCCACGAGGTTAGAACATTGTATGGATCATGGGTGATCTTTGACTTAAATGACAACAATGCGTGATAATCAGTCTCATTACCGCCATAGGAAGCCGAGACGGTGGCGGAAGTAAGACTTGTTATCGCAAGAACGTAAAAGAGAAATGAAATAAGAGAGGAAGATGATGAGAAAATCATTGCTTGTGGTGAATTCATTTTTGGAAATTTACTTAAAATTATAAGAACAAGCATTGGCTTTTTATCCTTAGTTTTGCATGTTAACGTTGGTGACATGCAACTGGTGAAATGAATGGCTTCCACAAATTCCTTATCATCTTGACCAAGACTTTTCTACAATCGTTTCAGATCATTTCTTATTTCGTCTACCTCTTATTTTTTGAGCAAAACAATATTTGATTGATAATAACTATTTTCTAAACTAATATTTGATTGATAATAACTATTTTCTATATATATATATATATATATATATATATATATATATATATATATATATATATATATATTCAAAAAAGACTTTTAAGAAGACGTGAGATTGGGAAGACGACATTTAGATTTCATTTTAACGTTAATCATGCCACCCAAGTAGCACGACTAGCATCACCGCACATGGTCTATCATCCACAAATTCCTTCTCAGCTTGACCAATACAATTTGATTGATAATAACTACTGTATTTTTTATGTGTAATCACAAGAGACTTTAAGAAGACTTGGGATATGGAAGACTACACTTATCTTGCGTATAAAGGAGTTGCAAGTATAATTATAAAAGATAAAAGCACGTACAAGTTAAACACAATTTTTTATTAGCGTGTCTCAAATAATTAAGAGCCTTTAAACAAAATTCAAAAGCTAAACCATCGATGCTAAACACTATTTTTCAAAAATGTTCGCCAAACAATTTTTTTTTTAATTTCCAAAAATAAGTAAAACAAAACAGTTACTTGCTTGAAACAAAATTACTGGTATACTTTGGATTTGTTCTTGGCTCGTGGCTTAATTAGGGCTATGACAAGCATACCTTAAGGTGCCGATACGGGTCAAAATCATAGAGAGAGGATCCGGGAAAAAAAAAGTTTAGTGATCATTTTCGTTAAACCCAACACACCATAGGGACCATTTATGCAATTAACTCTAACAAATATTATAAAGAGTAAACTACACCAGTTAGTCTTGTGGGTTTGCGTGTTGACCAACTACTGGTAGTCCCTTGACCAATCTTAATTGGCACCGTTGGGTCCTTAAGTCGCAATCGTTAGGCGTGGTTTGTTCCTCATTTTCTTGGGGGTCTCCATTAAACGCCTAGTTAAGTTATTAACGACAAGGGTGAATATCATCTTTTCCCTACCAACTGATACCATTTATTAAAGAGTATAACTACACCAGTGGTCCTTGTGGTTTGCGTTGACCAGGGGTATTATTGACCTTTCTCACCCACATTTTTTCCCCCGCCTATTTTCTTAACTCTTTTCCCTCTTTCCCTTCTCTACCACGTCTATTTAACATCTTCTAACCTAATTAAAATACTCACCACTTCCACCAACATTCACAGTTAGGTTTTCTTTATGGCGGCAAGATTTGTAAATTTGTGGGCTTTAGCAGTCATATAGTCATCTAGACATCAGGACCTATCAACCCAGATCGAAGGTTTATGGTTGTCCTCTACCAGAGTGTTACAGATGGGTTGTTTTGGGTAGTATAGACCCCCAACGACGCCCCCATGTGTCATCGTTCAGTGATGATCATCCTGGTTTATTATAGGTCTGTTAACAAACCATCAGTCGACTAATCAAGAAGTTGAACAAGCTAAGATCAAGAATATGAAGAATATTATGAAGGAAGTATATTATTGTTTCATGGGTGGGGGTTTTCTTTCTTGTTTATGTAATTGTTTTAAATAAGTGACATAGTTGTTAATTGTTGTGTGTGGGTGTTTGAGTTAGATGTTGTTTTGGGAAAAGTTTGTTATGGTTCTTGTAGTAATTTGGGACAAGTTGTATATGAATCCTGTCTAACTTTTCTTAAATTTTTTGTGTAACTTTGTGAGATAGTGCATTTTTTTCAATTTATGTGAATGTTAGTTGAGTTCGAATGTATCAGGTGAAAGTGGAGTACTAGTATAGTAGTAAATGTTAGGGAAGTGAATGTAGTTGACTTTGTAAATTACTTCATTTACTGTAAGTAATTGCCGAACCATCTAGTTTCCCTTATAAAAACCAACACCCTTCACACCATCAATTCATAACCATTTATCCTTACAAACCCTAAAACCAAACTGTGTGATCATCAACATGTCAAAAAAAGTTGAAGTAATTGAGTTAAGTGACTCAAGTGATGCTCTCAGTGGTAGGGGTATTGAAAAGGGAATTGAGGGATCTTCAAAGGCTTCAATTTCCATTTGTGTCTGCCAAAAAGGCCGAGGCCTGAGGTTTGTGCTCGTGTTTGCTGATAATATTTTGGACTAGGACGTGCAAACCAAATGTGGATTCAATTTGGTATGGCTATGTTGATCTTGCTGAATATCATGCTGATTCACTTTACTGGGATACTTGGCTCCTAGAAGAAGGTCCCTTTGATGAGTTTCCTGCAGAAACAGATGAGGAAGATGAAGACAGTGACATGTCCCTCCAGTTTTTCATAATGTCCAAAGGTCCAGTGTTAACTATGTTTTCCAAAAATATTTGCCTAAAAAGCCCTACCTTCATTTTATAATGCTTGTCATTGGAGTTGCTATTTTGACTACATAGGCTCATGATTGAGCAAAAATGGGGGAGGAGAAATAAGTGGGGTTCTTGTCGGTAACAAAAGGTAAAAGAGAAGGAAAATGTTTCACTGTTTTTTGATTTTAGAGACAAGAAGCACCAATGGACCATTGATTGTCCATCCTGAACTGTGTTTTATGCTATTAGGTTTACCCCCATTAATAGTCAGTTTTTGGGGGCTTCTGGTCACTGCAATTTTTTTCTTGGTCCATTTAACTTTTGACCCAATACCCTCACTTGGTCTAATAACCTGATTTGCTCCACTGGTTATCTCATCAACACATGGTAGACAAGGAATAACACCTCTGCAAACTGCTCTAACCCTTTCACCATCATTCTTTTCAAATCTTATTTCCCTCCTAAGTCTAAATAGATATTGTCTTTAAGGTATTGCCATGAATCTTCCTTGTTTGGAAAGTCTTTTCCAACATTGAAATTACGTTTTGTAAATCTGTCATAGCATTGTGCTTTTTTCCTTATCTCTTCAAATTTCCTTTTCCTTGAATCTGTACCTTCATCTCATATCAGAGCACTTTCGCAAAGTAATGTTGTCTCATAAAACTTCTATTTCCTCACCTTCTACCTTCTTAATATATATACTTGTTTGATCACTGTCTCTACAACCATAGAATTCTACTCCTCTATCCACATGAAAGTCAAAGTTCTTTCATACTCAACATCAACATCAATCTACATTTATTTTCTTCATCCACTAGTGATCCCTATCTTCACGATCAGTTTCCTATTTGGCTATGTGTCTTCTCGCTATCTGTTTCTACAGCTGATGTTCATTTTCTCACCCTCTGTTTCTAAACATCGACCACTATTACTTCCATTCCTATCTGTGTATCATCAACACTCTCTTTCTTCTCCTTCATGTATTTTTTCATGATCACCCAAGGTCAGTTGTGTTTCCTCCCATTATGTCTGTCATCATCACATTCTATTTCTACATTATTTGGTTTCATCCCCTAAATCAACATGTTCCACTCGTTTACTTTCACTATCCCCCATTGTTGTAAGATTAGGTCCAAGTCAAGGCAAATGGTGTCAAATTAGGAACTTGTGATTCCATTCATAAGAATATCATTACCAACTGCACTTCTTTTGCCACTTCTAGTCTTTCCCACTACTTTTTCCTTTCTCTTTCACAGTTTGATTATTATTAACATCCTAAGACTAGTTTTTTTCTAGCCACTGGTTGTGGAATCCCGGCTTTGAAATTTTTGGTTCAGCATCTAATTCTTCTATTACTAGGCTTTTAGGCTTTGGGGGGTGTGTATATGTCAGGTTGTTTGTTTTTTTATTTTTTGTAACTTGATTTGGTCTTTTCATGTCAACAAACTCTTTGCAACTAGTTTATGACCTTAGTTTGTGTCACATGCTATGGTTTTAGAACTCTCGCTTTAAATAATACATCACCTTGTGCCCATCTTGTCTAAGTCTTCTACTATAGAATTCTATTTCATGGACTTAAAAATTTCTATCAACATATCTTCATTTCAACAAAGGTAATGTTACCTTAATGTATTTCCTGACTTTTTATGAAAATCACCTCCATAATGAAGCTTGATATGAAAACAGAGTGTACGATCCTAGTTCAGCAAATATAAAATTTTACACAAAACGAATCAATTATAGGTTTCAAGCCACAAAACATTTTAAAAAAACAATTATTTCACATTCAATAATTAATATACTACACGTTCATTTGTAACGCCTCTTTAAGAGTTTTTTAAATTAAAACCAACATTGTCTAAATAACAAAAAAAAAAAAATCCTTACTGTACATCTTGTAGATGAATGGGGTTAGGGTTGTGGGTGAAAAAAGTTTGCGTTTTGGGGATGGAGGGTGGGTGGGAAGTTTAATAAATGGTATCAGTGGGTGAGAAAAGACGATATTACCTTTGTCGTTAATAAACTTAAAATAAGTGTATTGCGGCTACCCCAAGAAATGAGGGGACCAGCCGCCTACGTTTGCCGCACTTATGGTCCAACGGTCCTCTTCGCAATTAGTTGTGGTAAAGGGACTACGGTGTTGTCAACGAACACAAGGACCCACTGGTTGTAGTTTGCTCTTATAAAAATATCGATTCTTAATTTAAATTATATTTTTCTATTAATTTACAAAAAAAATAATTTTTATTTTAGGATATGAAGGTGAGAGAAAAGATTTTAGAGTATAATAAAAACATCTAAAAAATTTGAAAGATACATCTTCTCCTCAATCTCTCAATTATTGTTATGTTTATTTTCTTTTCAAGTACTAACATTGGGTCTCCCACCGAAAATCAAACGTTTTGAATGATAGATTGTAAAGTGTTAGTTCATTCCATAACACAAAACAACGAAGCCCTTAAATCGTTTTTTATTTTCCACGAGAACGTGATTATCCGATTTTTTATTTCGTATCCATCTTCAGCTTTACCAGCTGAAAGGACATAGGAAATGCAGGCGTACCATATATTTTTGGTGACTGATGTTTGCAATTCTCTTTCTACAGTAGTGGAGTACTTGCTGAGAGATGTGAAGGATACAACTATCAGCACACTTGCAACAGAGGTCTTTTTTTTCTCTTAATATATTTAGTATACGTTTTTAATCTGATAATTGACGGTTTTAGAACTAAGCTCCTATTTTTCTAAAATATTTCCTTCACCTTTATAACCGTTGCACTAGTTTATACACAAGCTCTGCACACATTGACAACACGTTGCGATGAAAACTTTTCTAATTATATTATATACAGTGATTGCTGTGTTTGATCGATATTAGTTTTCATGTATCTCGTGTAGGTCACTGGAAAGCTTGCAGCTTTGAAGGGGTTAGATGCTAGACTGAAGGAGATACGTGGATACTTGGACCTTGTTATAGACAGAAAACTTCCTTTAAATCACGAAATACTGTACCATCTACAGGTATTATCTTTACTTTGTCTCCAAGGTTTTAGCTTTTTGTTTATTGTCCTTATGTTTTTTGTGAGTGCACTAATAACTTCTCAAACCTGGTAGACATTCCTCAGACAGCCCACACTAATGCATGTGCATATAATCTCAAGTACCTGCTCATATTAACCACACACAATCGAAACATTAATCTTAAAGAACCTTAATAAAATTAAGCCTTATGTCGACAATCTAACAGATTACTGTAGCTTTTTCATTAAACGCATACTGATATAGCAGTAGGTCTGAGATATTTCACAGTACATATGATCAATTGTCAACTATAGTAAATAGGCAGTGCCACTATAATTGAATAGTGTACCACCACACCTATGCAGGAAAGTAATCAAATGACTCAACAAATCTAGGATACATTTCTTTTTTACTTTAAAAAAGCCTTTACCACAGGGGACTTCCGTTTTCTGTTTATGCGTTTGCAGAACTATATTATCAAATAGGAAGTCTCACCCTGATCGTGAAAGACTCTTTTCCAATTATTTACGTGTCGCAAACACAATTATTATAACTTACTCCAAAACGCCTATCTAGTCACAACATCCTACACAATCTTCAAAACAAATCAGTATTATACCTGAAAAAATTGGCAGTCGGCAATAGAGACGGATTCAGAGGCGGCCTCGTAGTTGAATTATTTCCACCTTGAGCAGCGATATTCTTCAGTTAATGTATCGTACACGAACCAAAAAATTTCAGAACAACAAAAGTACGAACTTTACGATGATATCTGCAAGATCGATCTCAATTCACTTAGCTAATTAATAATAATCAAAATCTTCACTAAAACCGAGCTATTTGATATCCTTAATATGTACACTATTATACTTTCCTACACCTGTAGTGTTAGGAAAATATTGTAAACAGACTTAATACTGTTAGTATTAAAGTTAAGTCTGTTAGTAATAGTTTAAGAAAATGAAAAAAGAACATTCATTTGTAAATCAAATACTTTTGAGACTATAAAGAACGGACCAAGTAAGAGAGCCTGTACTCATAGTACCTGCTATTGTCAAAGTAGATCCATGTAACCATCGGATCTTTAGGAAAAGCAATCACACTCGTCCCACCTTTAACTGGATGTGCCTCCTTATGTCCTTAGCAAGTTTGTAGACCTACCGAAAACGCACCCAAATTAGCACTAAAAATTCAATATATATTTGATGTCACATCAAGTCATATATAATTGTAAGCCACACATAACCAATAGCAATTGATAAACGCCTAAATCTGGGATTGCTTACTGTTTGTGCTTTTCAGATCAGTTTGCTAATATAAGCTGTTTCAAACATGTATGGAGCATCCTATTTAAAGTGTTATTCAATTTAAATTTAGAGATACCTTTTCGCCACTTTAAACATATTAGAATATGAGCCAAACAACCCTTACAGCTGCATAGTTGCAGTACACATACCCAAACACCCCGTAAACAGTTTCTACATTAGACCAATTTAAACTACATATAAGGGGTGCTTCTAGACAATGAATATCTGCATTGGTAGTTGCAATAAAATAAAATTACTGAACACCTATAAAATTAAAAGCTCCAAGTAGCTGGGCGAATAACCACTTACATATTAAAGTATTTAGGCCATTAGCACCTATACTCGGAACAGAGGTCACTTGATTCATAAAATCATTTGGTCTATTATTGTGACTAACGGCTTCTGAAGCAGCCGCTCTTTGTTCTTGTATACCTGTAGATGCAGGAAGTTAATACACTTTAGAATTGCGGTTAAAGAATTAAATTGAAAATTTTCGTAAAAACTCCACATTCATCCAACTACCAACGCATTTGCATATGTGTCACGAACTCTTTCAGATGAAACATAATCGCTATTGTATAAGAAGTGGAAAAGGTGTTATAACACCTTTTGGACCCAGGCCAAGAATGTTAGCAAAAAAAATACATATACCACATATAACATCTGAATGCAAATGCATTTGATATACAACAAACTTAAGTCATTCAACTACAATAATAGGAACACGGAATATAAATCACCCAAACGTCCCCAATTCAAACAATTAAAATTATGAATTAATAGACACTAATCGAACAACATACCATTGATTTCAACCTTAAATCCAGCCTTTGTTTGAGCCGGTGAGTTATGAGTCTGCGTTTTTAAGCTTAAGCTTCGCTGGAGTCGTTGTATCTCCGCCAAATACACCGGTCGCTCATCATAAATATGTATCACCATCTTCATCATATCATGTTTCGCTCTTATAATTGAATAATTAGATCGGGGACTTTTGTTTTTTGGGTTTTTTTGGTTAATTTAAAGATGGATAATTAGAGTTATGGATTCAAGAACTTGATTACAGTTATGGATTAACAGATCTAGGGTTAGTAATTTATTGAAGGGGAGAGGCTACGGTAGAAGGTTGTATGGGTTTCTTTTTGAGAATTAATTGTCGAGTAAGTGAACTAAATGTCATCCGTTGATTATTTAGGATTATCCATGTGGCGTTTTTTTAGATTTTTTGGGCAAGATCATAGTTTAAAAGCTTCTTTTATATAGGTTATAGATAGATGAACTTAGGCTAGATTTAAAATATAGTTAGCATCACCTACAAAGTAAACACATGTAATGATCACAACAATAATCATCTCCAATTTTATCAAAACAAGTTGTGAGAGAAGAAGTTGATGTAAATATCATGAATTTTTGCGACATAATGTTAAGTTTTTAAAAAGTCATAATTTTTTTATGAAATGAATCTGGTCCAAAAAAATATTTGTTTATAGTCCTATTTAGTTATTTTGAAAACACCAGAAGATGCTCATCATGATCTTATGATCTTACGATTTTATGATGCTACAAAGCAAAAAACCGATCTCGTTTTTATGTAGGATCTTTGCGAGATAAGATTTTAATAAGTACCTAATCTTAATCTTAGGATCTTAAGAAACAAGAGCTCATTTGTATTATACAGTCCGTAATCATAAATTTTACCTACAATTTTACGTATATTATATAAAATAATAGGGGAAATTGTATATATACCCACTAAAACTTAAATATTTGCATATATACCCAAAGCACAAGTTTTCAATGCATGATTTACAATACAAGTTAAGCATGTTTTGGGTATATATGTAATTATGCAAGTTTTAGTGGGTATATATGCAATTGACCCAAAATAATATGTAGATTTGAATAATTTTACGAGAGTAGGATTCTAAGATTTTGGTCCAATTTTGCAATCATGATCTTGCAAAAGCAAAAATAATAGCAGATAGATCCTGATTTTATAAACCATGATTTATAATCCTAGTTTCAAGACGCGACCGGTAGAGTCGTCGGTTAAATTGGTTGAACTGTTTTCAGTTTAAAGCAGTGTTGTAAAACCTGATTGACCCAGCCAGTGAAACCGGTTGAACCGTGAACTGGTCGGATAACTGAAAGTCGATTTTGAACAAAATATTCGGTTGAACAGTCCGTTAAACAGGTTGAACCGTGAAATGATGGCTTCACCAGATCAATTAAAAAACCGAATTTTAAAACAATGGTTTAAAAAGACATGTAGTCAAAAAGTTAAAGATCGGTAAATTCTGTTTTGCTTGATCTTTACAAACAAATTAAAAAGTACCTAATTTAAAAGTAGTTAGCATCATCTAAAAAGACGTGACCAATACATTTCATTCAAAATATACTAACCAATATTATCAAATAAGATGTACAGATTATAATAACAAAAACTTTAGTATAAACAATATATAATTGAGATTATCATCTAGTACAAACTTCGAACTCACAATGCTGAAATTTTCTAATTTTAATCTCTAAAGTACGTGAAACGTAGTGAAGAGAATGTCACAAATTACTTTTTTTTGGGTAAAAGGTTGTTACATCAACAATTCCTTATCAACATGAGCAAGACTAAAAATTTGATTGCTACCAGAGAAGACTATTAAGACAACTAGGGATAGCTAGAGAAGACATAACATGCAAGTAGCACAACTAGCATCATCTGTACATGGTCCTATCATCCACAAATTTCTTCTTAGCTTGACTAAGACAATTTGACAGATAATAACTCACATAAGACTTTTTAATCATGCAACCTAAGTAGCAGTCCCAGTGGTGGAACTTCAACGTTATTGTTGGGTAGGCCAAAATCATTTAATTTGAAGTTTAAGCCGGTGTTCGGGTTGCATATCTTTTATACTTGTCCTTGTGTTCATATATAACCATCTCTATACATGTGCTCGTTTACGAATCCAAACACTTGATAGTAACTTTCAAATATAGTTATTTCGTTTTTTGAGAAAAAAAAAAGTAAAAAAATACTAGGAGAGTGTCAAAAATATTAAAAAACAAAACTTTGAAAAGGTGGGGTTAATTTTAAAAAGTTTAAGGTTCAAAGCTGAAATTAAAAAGAAGAAGAAATACACACCGACACCACTCACAATTGTAACCCAAGGAGGTACGGATTGCCCGCGTGTTGCCACGTGAACATTGTTTATAAGTTTAGAAATGTGGCGTTAATATATGTTTAACTACGAAGTGTACAGTTAGAATTCCTAATTAAGTTAACAGAATTACAAACCAGCAATGAAGTTGAGTTATCGTTCCTAAGTTAACAGAAGTAGCTAGTGCACTTGCGACATTGTGCACTTTTGTTACCATTAGAGTTTTGTTAAAAGCATAAATTTAAAGTTTCGCCAGCTTATGTTGGGAAGTCTTTGGCTATAGTCAATAGACCAGATCTTCTCGGATTTTTTCTTTTTTCCTTCAGTGTTTTCACCTTCGACAAGTTCTTTTTTTTACTGATATGCTGGCAGCTTCCTCCCTTAAGACTTCCTTTCCAGATGCCGGTGGAAGATGGTGGTGGTGGTGGGGTTGCTGAGATTATTGGAAAGAAAGACATGTTTTAGATTTTCAAATAATTGCATTTCATATGGAGGTAACAAATAAGGAATAAAGTTCTGTAACCTGCAATATCTTTTTCTACTGGGTTTGGTGAAGCTGCCATATGTAAGGTTTCTTAAGATGGTGGAATATAATTATGTCCAGGATGTCATCTAGGATGAAGTCAACCGATCCTTTTTTGCAAAAAGGATTGAAGTGGAATTGGAAGATGTACGTGCTTTTTCCCTTTGATTGCTTGTAGTTCACGAATTTTTAGCCGTCGGATCCGGTCACATCATCGGCACTTGGAGTGAAGAACGTGAACTGAGCACTTCTGTAGTGGTCTGTAACAAAAGCTTTGAAATTGTTGTTGCCCAAGTCTTGATTATAAAAGAAGAACTTATGTAATTGAATCACTCAATTATATTGAATCAGAATATATAAAAACTGAATTTGATTAATTTTTGATTACAGACTTTGTCCCCTATATATACAAGATGAACCATTGTGTCCTTTCGGTAAAACCATAACCGAATTAACTAACTAACTTCTATTAACTACCATTAACTACCTTTAACTAACTTTAACCGAATGACGGTTATAAACTATCTACTTAACATGTTTAGCCCTTCGGCTTTCGTTTATTACATAGGTACCAGAAGCAATGTCGAGATTATGTCCACATTCTCCTCCCTAATCTTGATCGTTGCTTCGTCCTAGATCTTGAACTCCGAGCATTTTTCGCATGGTGACAAACTTTAGTCTTGGTAAATATTTGATGACTTCACACCATCTTCATTCTTCAACTTGATCATATCACATGACCTTTCTTTACTTTTGTTGAACATTCAATCTATCACAGATTATACTTCTTCGCGGTTGTTTCACACACCAAATTCTTCGCGCCAATTCGCATCACACGAAAAAACTTCCTCCACTTTAATTTTCTCACAGAGTTATTTTGATCCTTCACGGATCGTATCACACGTGTTTCCTTTTAATTCATTCACTGAATTGACTAAACCTTTCACAGGCTATTCTCCGCATCACACGGCTTCGCTTTGGTCGTATATATCACACGACCAAGCTTTCTAACTTTCTAATTTTCGTCAATTAGGCACATTAGAAGTGCCGGTTCATCATCAGTCTCTACTAAGAGTGCCGCAACTTCCTCCTTTTTCTTGTTTGCACATTCATAAGCATAGTGCCCAAGTTTTCCACACTTGTAACAATCTATTTGCGACTTATCACCATTCCTTCGCGGTTTGTTGTCGGTTCCTTCCGACTCATCTGAGGTGTGTCCTTCATCTCTATCCTTCCATCTTCCTCGTGTCTATAAAAAATTGATTACCACCTCCTCGTCTTCCATTTCCATAGTTGTGTTTATAATTTCTGTTATTCCTTTGACGTGTGAGTAACAACTTCTCACTATTATCTTCCTGACTCGCTTTTCTAAACTTAATCCTTTCTTCATAAGTCTTAAGTTTCCCGATAATCTCCTCCAACTTTACAGTCTTAAAATCAACAATCATTTCAATGGTCGCTACTACTGGCAGAAATTTATCTGGTACTGCATTAAGTACTTTTCGTACTTTCGTTTGCTCATCAAACGTTAATCCACATGTAGCAGCCTTTGTAATAATACTCATCAACTTCCCGGCGAATGAACTATTGATCATCTTCCTTCATCACAAGTCTCTCAAATTCTGATTTAAGTTGTTGCGAGTGTGCCTGTTGTACATCTTCTGTCCCAATAAATCTGGACTTTAGAGAGTCCCAAATTTCTTTCGCTGTTTCGCATCCCGCAACTTGCATTTGCAAATCTTCTGGTAACCCTTGAAATAAGTATGCTGACGCGGAACTATCCTTTTTCACACAATCCTCTTTGATGTACTTGTTCCTTCCTTCTAAATCCCATACTCCATTTGCCACTAGTACTCATTTCTTTATTCTTAATGCCATAATGTTATAGTTTGTATTATTTAGAACTGGCACTGATAAGATGAAATGGTGTGGCGACTCTTATAAACAACTTTGTGTTTTCGTTTTTGTCTCCCTACATATCCTTTTTGATTTGGTTTTCTGATGGATTTTTATAACAGTTAACCCGTAGCCCTTTTCTTTGTGTGGTTCTTGGTGATGCCTCTTTCCCTTCTCTGGCAACCGTTATCTTTGTTTCTTTCTCCTTGAGACCGTCGCGTCTCTCTGTTGTCAAGCCCAAAACACCAAACGCTCGACACAAACCGCCCATCCTCTTTCACTGATCAAGTTTACTCTTGATCGTTGGAATCCCTCTGCCTAACCTCCTTCGATCTCTCAACCTGGCTCTCTGATGCCAATGTTGCCCAGGTCTTGATTATAAAAGAAGAATTTATGTAATTGAATCACTCAATGAATTAGAATATATGTTTACAATCACTGTAAAAACTGAATTTGATTACAGACTTTGTCCCCTATATATACAAGATGAACCATTGTGTCCTTTCGGTAAAACCATAACCGAATTAACTAACTAACTTCTATTAACTACCATTAACTACCTTTAACTAACTTTAACCGAATGAGATGTCATCTAGGATGAAGTCAACCGATCCTTTTTTGCAAAAAGGATTGAAGTGGAATTGGAAGATGTACGTGCTTTTTCTGTAACAAAAGCTTTGAAATTGTGGCTGCGTGAGTTATGAGAATTTTTAAGTAAATAAATTGCGTCAGTTGCTATGACGTTACCTGTATGTGGGGCTTGGTTGGGTACCGTGATCCATGCATTCGAATACACCACTGTCATTTTTCACCTTTTTTGTGCATGATGTGTAGTTTATTCTCTTGTAGTGTTGACGCTGATTATTTCTCCCTCTGATGTGAATCTGACCGACTGCAATTGTTTTGCATAATGAGCAATATTTTCAGTTAGTGTTCAACATATTCCACTAAACTAAACTAATCTTTTGAATAATACTGTCACATATTTGGTATTATCAAAGAAGCAGGAAAAGTATATGGTCTATGTGATACAATTACCTAATTTTTCAAGTACCAAATAATCAGTTTTTGTTGGTCTATTTTAGATGAAAGAGAACTGTAATTTTCGCCAAATTCTTTCGCAAACCAAGCGACAAATTCTGAAAGCAGTTCCAGTCTTACGTACAACCAACTGTTTAGCTTTGTCAGACCGGACCGAACCGACGAACCGGACAGCACTGACCCAGACCTGGACCGAACATTTCGTTTCA
>BQNB010144700.1:0-16820 GCA_026074375.1 Tanacetum coccineum
AACGTCTATCCCCATTCTAAGATGAAGAGTCATGTTAGGTCCATCGCTTCTCATCCTATCGGTAGCTTGTTCCTAGTTCAAATATCAACCTGCAAAGTTAACTATTTTATTATCTAAACTAAAACACATCACCATCTATCTTTATAAGAAACGAAATCAATGAACTCGATGTACCTGTGTTGAAGCTTCTAAAGATAGATAATTACTTTAAATATGCAATCCCGCATACCCTAATCTCTCATCCCCTATATACAATAAAAAAATCAGATCAGTTTGATTATGCAACAACACTTTCAACATTATCTCGTGATCACATATAACAATGCATATCCAATGACTCCCATTATCGACGCCAAATTTCATCAAGGAAGGACACATGTTTGCAGCCAATAACATACACCAAACGGCCCTAAATTTCAGCAAGCAACAACACACATTTCCTGCCACTAACATACACTAAATGAAACCAAACTTCAGCAAGTAATGACACACGTTTGCGGCCATTAACATATACCAAAAGACCCGAAATTTCAGCAAGCAACGACGCATGTTTTCAGCCAGTAACATACACCAAATGACCACAAAGCCAACAAAATAATGACATGGTACTTGAAGATTATGTTAATTTACCAAGACCTTTATAATAGAAAAAGTTCAGGACTCTGATATAACTAAAAGGATATAAACTACCCCACAAAGATGATGGCAATAATATCATTCTACATCGAAATAATACATTAAATGCACATATTCAAGTTTATTCAAAATGAGAATCTCTGCAATCGGCCATTTAAACAGCTATATCCAATGAAGATACATTCGTTGTTGGTGTGATTTGCCAATTTAAACAGCTAACGAAACTAAAAATTATAAAATGGCACATGCAATTCGCAATCCTTCCGTTTAACCTGACATTCAAATAGAAAACGATAGACCGAAACTTAAATAAGAAACTTTATAAAAACATCAACAGATTAATAAGCAAATTGGTCCTTTACCTCTTCCACCACCTCATCGTTTTCTAGGAACTCATTGTTTTCCACATATTCCTCCTACTACAAAAAAACAGAATCATATCCCAAAAATATTCAACAAAAATTCAAAAGACAATCAAGAAAGAAAGAAATCACCTAAAATTAAAGCAGTTATACTTCTTATGGTGAACACACACAATTACCTCCGACCACCATCTGCCGCCGCTCCTCACGGAGATGTGCCGACGTCTCCAAGGGTCTTAACAATCTTCACCCAAACCCATAATCAAAAAACAGAATTGGAATTAGAAAAACCCAAAAAATATAAGATCACTCAAAATTAAAAATTTAATTAAGGTTGATAAACTTACATAACCAATTTTATTTAGGTAGAATTTGTTGCATACAATTTTAAATCATGATCAATTAGTCAAACCCATAATCAAATATTAAAGTTACAACAAAAATTGTTAGAAAATTTGATTTTAAATATTAGATCACATTTAACTACATACCTGGAATTCCTATAGATGTTGCTTTTGTTATTGCAATTTGAATTTGTGAATGAATCATACATGGAGGATGTTCCGATCATAAAATGGGGAAGCTTCAGGAAGTGGGAAGAAAAAAAGAGAAAGACGAAAGTGAAAGTGGGAAGTGAGAGTTGTGGTTGACACGTATCCCCACTTTGATTAAAAAAAGGTCGGACCCGGGTCACTCATTAAAAACGCCTTGGGGGAATAATCCTGACTATAATATAATTAGAAAAACGGGTCGGGAAGGGTTAGCGGATTACATTAATGGTGCCTCGGGGAGGAAATCTCATTGTTTAATATAATAGTATAATATGCAAACTTGAAATGAGTTTTTGAGTAAAGCGCAAATTAAAATCTTTTGAAAACGTTTTTAAGACAAACGTAACCAAAAAACAAAAGAAAAACAAATTTTAAAACACAAAATTAAGGTATAAATAACGTTTAAGAAAATAAAAGTGGAAACTTTTTGGCTGAATAAGCTATTTTACTATTAGTCCGAACTATATAAAGCTTGTAAATAAGCCGAAAATAAGCTCAAAATAAATTAGAACAAACTACCACAACGAAATCACTAAACCCAACTTGGGCTCTTGATACCACATGTTAGATGATTTCATTTCATCACCATAAACACAAAATAAGATAAGATCTTAGAGAGAGAAAGAACTAGAGAGAGAAATAAAAGAGAAAAATGGTTACTTACACTAGAAAGAAAAATAAGAAGCAACACCCTCTCCACACTTGGAAAGGGCATTATATAGTTACAAGAGATAAAACCTAAGGTGGTTCGTCTGGGCTTTATGTTGGGCCAAACATAATACAAATGGGCTTTAAGCCCGACACCTAGGCCCAATTAGTTTAAAAGTGATTCCCGTAAACTACGTTTTTCTTATATAAGGCTCGAGATTGATAATGACCATCACTTTACTAAAAACACGGCTAACAATACATAATCGCAAAAGTAGCAAAATACACGAGCTACATATTTTTCCATTTCATTGTGCAATTTTCCGACCATAACAGAGATAGAAAATTTCACTTCACTTTGACACAAGAAATACAAAACTTTACACAAAAGAAACTAGCAAATTTGATAAAGTAGGCTTAATGTACAGGGTAGGCTAAGGTATAAAGGTGTAACAAAATAGACATATGGTGTGAAAAAAAAAGGAATGGCTCAACAGGTTTTTCTAGGGAATCTTACTCATATGGTGAGAGTAAGCAAAGGGTTACACTGGGTTTAACTAACCAGTGTAGTTAGTTAATTTTACAACATTTAGGCTTTCTAGTGTATTCCTAGAAATTTACTAGTTAAAAATGTTTCTCCATCTAAATTCATAGTACTCATCGTTGTGGTCTCGAGTGATATACCAATCCAAGTTCTAAAGTCCACTACATCACTGGCACACTCATAATTTTTGTGGAATTTTTAGTAAACTTTTGGAAACCAAATAGGCTTAATTCTCACAATTTGGCATTAAGGGTTATAGTGCGCGAAGTCATGTAACTAGTAATTTTTACAAAAGTTATGCTAGAAAAAATTTTAGATTTGGCATAATTTAAGCATATAGCATATTATTGTAAAAGAAAGGACAAGTAGGCATTCTAATTCTCCATCCCCTCACTTAGATTATACAACGTCCTCGTTCTATAGATAAAACAATTAAAGAAAATGGGAAATAGAATTAGAACGAGGAACTCCCCTGATATGTTTCTCGAGATGATTCTCTAATTTGAGTTCTTTGAGCAAAAGTGTGTTGATGAGGCTTCAGAATGCTCGTACGAGTTCAACACACGTCTTTTTTAGAGTATACCATATCTTCGGTTTTCCTTATAGCAAGGTCCTGCATAAAAGATTAGAAGACAAAAGTGCAATTCCTATCTCGGTTATACAATGGTTACAATGCAGGAAAACAATTAAACACACTGTTATACAGGGATTAATACGCCGTATCCCAAACCCTAGGATACGTCGTATTGTTCCTGTAAAAACAATTTTTAAAAGTACTGAAAATTAAATTACAGACTGATAACGTCAGACACATCCATACGCCATGTCCAGAGGGGTTCGATACGCCGTATGGAGTGTCTGGGAAGACAGACTCGTGCAAACAATTAAAAACAATTCAAACAATTTAAAAACGACCGGGTTGTCTCCCGGGAAGCACTTTTGTTTCAGCCAGTCGTTAAGTTTGACTTTTTACCTTTCCTCTTCATTCTTTATCAGGTGTTGCCATGACCCATCCCTTATCAATGATACGTAAAAGTTCTCGATAAGCGTCGAGGTTTTCCTTTGAGTGGTTGAGGTACTCGGACTCTTTTATGGTAATGTACTCTTTGTCAGCATTGAATGAGTACTTCATCATCTCGAGTCTCCTGATTTTGCAGACTGATGGTTCAAGAGTGGGATCATCCCTGCCTTCTTCATGCCCTTGATTGTCTTGAGTACTGGCGTTACTTGTGTCATAATTTCTACCAAAGATATTATTAATCTCAAGATAAGGGTCATTAGCCTTTTCAGTTTTGAAGTTTGCATATGGTTTCTGACCATAACTTTCCGAACGAGTGAATGGTGCGACTTCATGAGCATTTATCTTCCACCAATATTCTTGTAGCTTTACTAGCACATTATAGTCTAGTTCGTGGAAGTTCCTGAAACTATTTATTAACCATGCACAGAATTTCATCACACCGGGAGTCGCATCTCCCCATGATTCTTCAACTTTTGCTTTGTGCATTAAGGTTTCTTCTTTTAGTATTCCATCAGCTAATTCATCATACCACTTGTGATCTTGGAAATAAGTCATGTTTCCGACCCGAACCATCCCAGGTAGCTCTCCACCGTTAAAAAACCCATCAACATCTGAACTACACGTGGGCCATTTGGTTATTCCATTCTTAAAACGATATGGTTCACATATATGATCACATAGTTGATATGGCACCCCTTTATCCAACCATGGTTCCTCAAGATCCCTTGTCACAGGATTATTCAACTCATATTCCTCGTAGGTCCTAATTCCTTGGATATCAAAAGTAAACAAATCCTTTTCAATTTTAAGAAGGTAGTTGAAGTCGTTGAATGCTTTACACAAGGGTGTCTCGAAGTCAAATAGATTGCTTTCGATCTTGAAGATGTCAGTAATATTGTCGGGGTCATCATCCTCCTCAGCTTCTATTTCTTCATTGTCATCAGAAGGTTGGTAGAATTTTTTAATGAACTTTTCTACCAAATCTTCCCAAGTAGTAACTGAGCCTATACAATCCTTTTTAAATCATTCACCTGCGGCACCTGCGAGTAAAGTAGGGAAGATGCTAAGCCTAAATCGGTCTTGACTTACCCCATTAATTTTGATTGGCCCAACTACTTCAAGAAATTTATTAATGTGCTCAAACACATTTTCTCCAATTGCCCCATTGAAAGTATTATCTCGTATCTTGACCAAAAACGTTCCCTGTATCTCAACAAAATTTCTCTCGATCATTCTCCCTTCGTTATCATTAGAGATGCATTTTTTTCAGGAAACGAAGATATAGTCGTTTCGCTCTGTCATCGTTAAACGAATTCCTAAAAATAACTACAAATGATCAGTAGCATGTGCCCTCAGGAAAGAGAACACTTAAGACAAGAAATCAAATACAAAAAATTGCTACTGTTACTGTATCAGATGATCAATATGCCGTATTCAATTAACTTGAATACGTTGTATGGTCTGCTGAAGGTCAGTACGCCGTATTGATTATACAAAATACGCCGTATTGTTTGTAAGAACATATACCTTGTTTAGACTGTAAAGATCAATACGCTGTTCTGAGTAGAAAGGTCGATACGTCATATCCAAGTGGTGGATATGGCGTATCAGTTGATATGTCAGAACATGATACTTAGAAAACAATTAAATAATGCGGGAATTTAAACACACAGTTAAATCACACAATACGAGCAGAATTAAATTACACTAATAAAATTAATCTAAGCTAATGGTTAGAAATACTAATAAAATTAAAGGTTAAACTTTTTCACTCCCCGGCAGCGGCGCCAAAAACTTGATGTGCTGTCGTGTAGGGTCAATTTATTGATTACCAAGTTTTAAATTTATATTTAGTCGACTTATCCTAAAACAACACTTTAACGGGCAGTGTACCCGATCGGGTGGAGTTTCGTGGTAAGTAGGGTGTCGAACACTAAGAGCGAGGTCGTTAACCTTATATTCTATCAGTATTTTAATTACTCTACTTAAGTTAATTCTAATTGCTTGTTAAACCTATGGTATATACGCTTCTAATGATAGATGGGGGGTTTTTAGCCTGAGAGACTAGCACAGGTTATATGGTGACAATAATCAATTCTAAACACAATAAACATGCAAGAAAATAATCAGAAGATAAAAGAGCGGTACAATCCAAATAATAGAAAACCGTATTAGCCATATTAAATCTGATTAAATGCTGCTTTGTTTATTTAGTGCAAAGATAGGTCGCATATTCAAACACGTAGACAAGTATTTTGTGATAAACATAATTAAACTTTCAACGATAAATTAAGAAAATCGATTTTAAAACAAACCAAACATTAAATCTTCATTAAGATGGCTAATATCCAAGGGTATTAGCCTATAACCATTGTAATTATACAAGCGTGATCAAATAACCAAGGTAAACTAAACGTTTTTCCGAACAATACCCAAAATTAAATGATTACAAGAGTATAGGAATTACACGTGGTCTTCTATAGAATCATAATCGATGCTTAACCTTTGGTTGCTCTTCTTTTCTTCAGAAAATCATCTTTTATGTGTATGGTATGAAGAATATGATTTTGCACACTGAAAACTCGTTTTTTTGAGTCTTCTAATTATAGCCTCTGAAAAAGTATGGATACGCCGTATTGGGCTAGGCCAATACGGCGTATTAGGGTGTTTCCCTTGGAGTGCGCGCAAAGTTTAAAATCAATGCAATACTTATTCCTAAAATAATTTTCTTCGTATCTTCAATGTCTATCCAGCTGGATACGGCGTATGGCAGAAGATGAAAACGTCGTATTAGAAAATATGTGTACGCATTTTCTTGTGAAGAGTTGGCGCTAATACGCTGTATCTCTTTTAGTGGATACGGCGTATTGGTCAGAAATAGTCAATCTTCAAATATCTTCGTTTTAGCTCCAAAATATGCGCCTTTTAGCATGTCTTCACAAATCACTCCGTAATTACTGCAAATAACACTTTTAAGCAATTAAGTACAAATTCTTGCAATAATTATATAAAAGTGGTTAGTTTATTCGGGATAAATGATGGTATAAATGTGACGTTATTTGATGTCATCACATAAATACTGTCTATAAGATTTTCTTCATATTTGAGTTTATCAAATAGAGAAGCAAGCTCAGATTCTTTCACATAATTTGTATTTCTGAGACTTTGGCAGAAACTTAGCCACTTCTTTTGTAACCCATTTATAAAACTAGTATTTATTTCAAGCTTTGAAAGTTTGATGCCATCATTTACTAACTCATTCATCAAAGCTTTATATCTGGTGAAAGTTTGTGTTAGAGTTTCACCTTCTTTGAATTTAAAGGTATTGTAACATAACTTTAGGTCCATGACGCTACTTTCTTTCACATTAGAGGGGCCCTCATGATACAATATCAGGTCATCCAAGGTAGATTTAGCAGTTAAACAGTTTATGACAAAATTCATTTAGTCATCCGAAAGGACAAACATAATGAGACTTTTGAGTCGCTGATCTAAGTTAGCAGCCTTTCTCTCATCTACTGTCCATTGTCCTTCTGCCTTCCTTTGACTAACTATCATAGGGATAAAAGGACATTTACAATGATGTTTTTAAATTGAGGTTCAATACCAATGATATGGCACATGAATCGCTTTTTCCAATTGGTGAAATTTTTCACCTCTAGTAAAGGAGCAGCATTTAACTTGCCACCCTTATATTCAAGAGTCTTTAGTACTTTTCCTACCATTTTTAATGGATCTTGATTTTAAAAATCTTTTAGTAATTATATAAAAGCTTTGGAAAAGGTTTTATAAATCAAACCGCTTTGATACCACTTGTTGGTCCCCTTGAATGTGTATAAGGTTTATCAAGTTAAATTGATCACATTCCATGGCAACAAAGTGAGTTTTAAACAGATATATATGAATAATATAAAGAGCAAGTTTAAAACACACAGAAGTAACTTTTCAACATATAGGTTCTTATTAGAATAAAATAAAGAATCTATGACACACCTTGCTTGTAGAATAGCAAAGTGGTTGAATGACAATTAGGGTGTCATCTCCTTTTAACTTAAACTCTAACCAAAGTTATGAGAGTAAGAAAACAAACTACTTGACTAGAACTGAAGCTTCAGCTTCAGCAGTTCTGTTCAGTTTGTTTGAGAGATAAATGCTCTTCAATGTGTTTCACAATAATTGGAAGAGATAACATTTACTCTCAATATCCCTTTCCTTTTATAGGCAAAGGAATTAGGGTTTAGAAGTTAACTTAGTACACATGGCAAGCATTAAATGGCTGGTTGAGATGCCATTTAATGCAGGCAGGCTTTAAATTTATAAAACTCGTCTACCGATACACGCACTAACGGGCAGAGAACCCGGTCGTATATAGTGCAGTAGTTTGGTAAATCCGAGATCATCCTAAGAGCTAAGGTTTACAAGTTCTAATTTGATTATGTCACGTTTGAAAATGGTTTTAAGATGATTTTAAAAAATACAAAAAAGTAAATGCAGTAAAGTAAAGTGATAGAAGAATTCAGGGAGAAAAGCGTGCTAACCTAACCATTTCATTACTAACGCTGTGATTACATTTTCCTGTGAAATATTCAATTATAAGTTCCATTAGTGGTTCTAATATCGACAGACCCGAATTGACATTTGGGGTATGTCCTATACACACTCTGCGATCCCACATTCCCCTACGATCACACGAGCAGGGCATCCAAGTTTGTAGTGGTTAATCCCCAACTATCCTTAAGACCAATCTATAATCTAAACCGATTATTAACCCCCTCTGAAAGAGTTCTTGTGCTTTTTAAGTATTTAATATGGCAAAGGCGGTAATGTAGGAAATTCTTACACTAGGGATAGGTGCCAAGCTACCCTAGTTCCATGCTAATCTCAGGTTCAACAGGGTAAGTCTAATAGCAGGATTAACAAGATCTAAGCCACCCTCTATACTACCCAAACACAGGGATCAATGAAAGGCTATAAGGATATCTAACAGAACCATAATTGAATAAGAAACAATAATCATATCAATAGCAATTACATGGTTAGGCCAGCACTAAGAGTGCTTAGCCGCTCATGGTAACAGTAATGCAAGAATTAATGAAAGTAAACATGGATTGAATCATCATTGTTCTTACAGTGAATGTTATGAACCATTAAATACAAGAATTAAGTAAAGTGACTTCCCCTTGGACCTTCTGGTGAAATGCTTCGGACCTTAGGGGCTTGGTTCACCCATTTAGACTGTGTAGTGAGTTGTGGAAGTGAGTAATGATGAATGAGCCAGATGAGGGCTCCATTTATATATTTTGAAACTGTTACGACATAACCCTTATGAGACGTTACGCCATAACCTTGCTACGTAGGCTTCCAATCTTCTAGGCTAAAATGATGTTACGGCGTAACCTTGTCACCTATGTTACGTCATAACGCTGACTCGGATAAATCATCTTTAATGAATTTTGAATGTTACAGCGTAAAGTAGGAGATGCTTTACGCCGTAAAAGTTGTGATGACTCATTTCTTCTTTAAAATATGTTACGGCGTAATCCTTCGGGGATGTTAAGTTGTAACAAGCCTTGAACTCTTCACTTTAGTGAATTTCATGACCAAATCCTATGTCTTTTGTTAAAATGCTCACTTGGTTCCTGAAAACTAAATATAAACAATTAAGTAACGTTTTCAGACATTTATAACATATTTATAAGCATTTTCATAGGGAATTTGATATTAAAATGTATTAACTATTTGATGTTATCAAATATCCCCCCACTTGACTTCTACTTGCCCTTAAGTAGAACCGTTTAGAATAATTCATAAAAAGATTTCCCCAATTTAACTCGGATAAATGAATTTATAAGTTACTTATGCTTGAAAATACCAAAGCCTAACACCTCACGAAAAGGGGATCAAAAACACTCAACTCTCATTAGTAATCTAAGTGTTTCATTTATGGGTGATCACTCAATTACACAGTCATAGCATGTATTCTATCATAATCTTGGAAAGTACACAAGTCTCCACCAACTAGAATTAGGGTCTAAACAGTCTCAAAGGCAACATGGGTGATAAACATGTTTAAGGGTGAATCAACCTGCAGTCCTTTTCCAAAAGCGTTACACCAACAAGGGCGACAAAATCACATATACACATCCATAATGATGGAATAGACATACATGATTGCAATCAAATCCCTCATTCGAGCAAAACTAATGGTCAGGATGTAGATTGATATAGGGTAGGATAAAACACACGATGCACAATAATTGTTGTTAAATAAAAACACGAAACAAATAGTCTAAAGTAATCTAAGGTTGTCATAACTAGCTACTGTATATCCATAAGTCTAAGAGTCTAAGTCCGAAAATCCGATCTTCAAAAATGGGCTACTAGCTCCATTCTTCATAATCATTAAGATGGTTTATAGTTGCACCATCTTTACATTTTTAGCACATGGATGGCTTATATTTGCACCATCATTTTTTTTAAATATACAAATGCTACAGGAGTTTATATCTTTTTATTATTGCCCCTACAGCTTTTGATATAATACATACGTCCCCCACTTGAGATAAACAATATTGAAAGTGATGATATAGGGAGTCTTTATAGATCATTAATGATTGGTCTTCCGCGAATGCATAAAATTTTCGTACCCATTCCCCCGAACCATGGACTTAAGTAGCCAGAGATTTCAACACGAAGAAAAATAAAGACTACAGGGAAGGCTAAGGCGAAATGGTGTAACGAAACATATAGGGTTTAAACAGGGATTGGCTTAACAAGGTGTCTAGGGGTATCTTGCACTAATATTGAGTGCAACAAAGGGTTTTACACAGTGAGGTCAACAAGTCAGTGTGACAAGTCAATAAACACACACACATATAGGCTTTTCGGGTAATTTTCTAAGACGTTGCCTTCTTGAACCGTCTATTCAACTAACCAATTAGGTCTTGACAAGATGTACAGGCCAAGTTCTAAAGTTTACAATACTACCGGCACACTCATATTTTTGGTGGATTTTTGTATAATAGATAGAAATGGAATATTAGGCTTAACCTCACCAACTGAATTAAGGGTGATTGTGTACTCGGAAAAGATTCATTCTAGTTTAGTAAGAAAAACATGTCAAAAATTTTAAAATTGCCACCATTTTTTCAAAGAAAACTATAAAATCAAAGGCAAATATAGGTCAAGTGGTAATTCTACTCCCATCCCCCCACTTGGTTTGTACAATGTCCCTATTGTACATTTAAGTAAATGAAATAAATTGGAATAAGAGTAGAATTAAAACAAAAGACTCCCCTGAGCGTTGCTCTCTTCTTCGAGTGATGACTGCAAGTAATGAATTCCTGCAAAGCGTCTATAGAACAACCTCGTTTTCCCTTGAAATCACTAAACAACAACAAGCATTAAAAGAATATAGATAAATATACACTAAAATCTAACTCACTTTCGTAGGAATCACGGTTACATTTAGCATATGCAACAAGCCTTTTAAACCACTTGGTGGCCCAAGTGGACGAGTGAAGTCTCGTAAGGGTTTCCAAATAACATACCCAAAAAGTTTATTTACTTATACATGGTTTTGAAAAGGTTTCAAACTGATTTTTAGTTTTTGGAAAAGGATTACGGCGTAATCATGGGATTGGTTACGCCGTAATCATGTAGTTTGAAAATTTTGAAAATTAAATTTAAAAGGTTACGGCGTAACTAATTCAGGACATTACGCCCTAATGATATCTGTTACGGCGTAACCAAGAGGGTTACACGAGGACAGAACCTTTATACCACATGAAAACGAGTCGAGTAGACCTCGAATTCCACTTTCTTATAGAATCTGCAAGAGAAACCTACTAAAATGCAGAAAATCAAAGACGGGTTGTCTCTCGACAAGCGCTTTTATTTATTAACAAGTATTTAAAGTTAGACTAAAACTAACTCTACATTAGTTCATGCACACTTGCATGTCCCCGTTTAATCCAGTTAATAACCTCCAGATCTTGCTTATGTTCTTCTCCCAAGTTTAAACAACCTTTATAGAATTCTTTTATTTTCTGATAAGGGTGACTAATTCCTTTATCTTTATCCTCGTCGCTAATTTTTAAAATGGGGGACATCAGGTTTTGTTGTTCGGTGGTCAGTTTACTGAGCCTCCTTTCGGCTCGAGGCATGTTAAAGATGGTTTTATCATCTCCAATCTTAAACCAAATAATTCCTTTGCTTATATCTTCCTCTAATCCAATTTTCTCTTTGAAAGGTTTATCAAATATTACCTCTGTTAGCCATTTTTCAACAAATTCGTTCACATTTTCTAGGATAATGAAGTTGGTTAAAAAGGAGTGGCATCCGATGATTCTTTGCCTTCTCGACAATGTTATTCCTGTGTAAACGAGTTCCCATTTAATAATATAGTTGTAAGCTGCTCTAGACATTATATTAAACGTGGAAATTAGGTCAATGTAAGGGTTGAAGTTGACAAACCCTATTTTGCAAGTAATCTGAAGATTATAAGGGTTGTATCTATTAACTCTATTTCTTATGCTGAGAAATTCTGGGTTTAAGGGTTGCTCATTCGTTAAGGCTCCAGGATCTAGGTCATCCCATGGATCATCTATTGCAACGAAATTATCTATTCTAATACCAAGGTTATCGTCAGAATCTTGAAATTCCTCAACTAGGTTCCAATTTCCACTTTGATATTTATTTGGGGAAGGAGGGTTAGCTCCAGGATTTTCATAATTTGGATATAGGTTATTATCCTAGAGAAAGTTTCTCAAGTCCCCGTTGAGGTCATCATCCATTAGAAACTCTTCCAAATCGTCTGGTCCCTCAATGTTATCAATTACATCGAAATCTTTAATTACGCAAACAGGCGAAACAGTTACAGGGGTGGCTCCTTCGTTGGCGTTAAAGATAACTTGTTCTTTTCTAACTTCTAACGAGATTTTTCCTCCAAATACGTCTATTCTAGCATGTGCAGTAGCCAGCATAGGTCTTTCCAAGATTATTAGAACTTTGTTGTCTTTGACGATGTCGAGAATAACAAAGTCTACCGGAAAGATGAACTTATGAATTTTTACTAGAACATTTTCAACTATCCCTTTTAGAGATTGCATGGATCTATCTGCCATTTTGATTACCATATTAACCGGTCTTGAGTTCCCAAGACCTAAGCGTTTAAACATAAAAAACGGCATTACACTAATACTAGCCCCTAAATCAGCAATAACATTGCTAATCGTAGTATTTCTAATGATGCATGGTAAAACAAAGCTTCCTGGATCTTTTTCTTTGGGATGAAGCTCGTTTTAAAACACAGCAGAGTATCGGGCATTTAATTTCACCATATATAATTCCTCAATTTAAATTTTATTTGAAACCAACTCCTGCAAATGCTGGGTGTATTTTGGTGTTTTTCGAATATCATTTACTAAGTTAGTGTTGACCGGCTCGCTTTCTAGTTTTTTAAGAAGTTTTTCTTCGTTAGCTTGAGTTTCCATAATGCGCTTTTTTACCTTTTTAGAGAAAGTTTTTGTTTTGGGCGTTTCCTGAGGAGGTTCTAATTTCATTGCACATTCTTGTTGTACAGAAGTTGAGGAATAAGGAATATCATTCATGACTGATGCGTTGCCTTTTTGGTCAGCTAAAACACGGGCAAGGTGAACAACTTTTTTCTCGAGTTTCTTAATGGTTGATTCGTGTCTTTGGAGGTTTTTATTTGTATTCTCCATGAAGTTTTGCATCCATTTGTCCAGTATATTTTTTCTTTTACGTGATTCTTCCAAGTATTGTTCGAATGTTTCTTGAGGTTATCAAAAGGGTAAGTGAACTTTTGATTAATTTGTCTAGCTTCCCTTGTCCTCATACTTTTTACCTCTTCGTGGCGGAATTCCATATTGGATTTTAGGTTGATTTTATGGATGTTTTCCCTAAGATTGTTCATATCTTGATTTAGATTTTTGAGTTTATCAGTGATGGTACTCAAAGAGTTATTGGAAGTTTTCTTATCACTTTCCTCTTTGTGCCATCTATGAGAATGGTCTACTATCTCTTGAATTGACTCCAAAGACTCAACAGCAGTTAGCCCGGTAATTAAGCCACGGGAATCCAAGATCAGATGTGTGTGAAAACTTAGGCCTTTGTAAAAAGTATTTACCTTTTGATAGTCATTTAGATCATGAAATAGACACTTAAATAGGAGGTCATTAAATCTCTCCCATGTCTAGTACAGGGTTTCGCCTTCTTCTTGCTAAAAATTGTGAATTTCTCATATTTGTTTAAAAGTTACGGAAGGTGGGCAGAATCTTCGGATGAAGACTTGTTTTAATTCATCCTAGGTTTTTAGTAAGTCGAATGAAGTTCTTCCAAAACATCTCTTGGCTGCTCCTGTAATAGTTAAGGGAAAATTTTGCGGCATTATGTCATTTCCCGAAATCCCAGGTGTGTTGAATAAACTGGCAATCTCCAAGATTTTTCGTAAGTGTTCCATAGCATCTTCAGTCGTTCCTCCACAGAATATGTTCACACTTAATTCCCTCAAAAGTTGACTTTTGATTTCAAAAATGATGTTCTTTTCAATCCAGGTCTTTTTACCCCTACTTGTGAGTTATTACGATTTAGAGCCAGATATTGTTCTAGCGTAAGTGTTTCAATGTCGATTTCATTTAAATCTTCTGACTCTGATTCTGACAATTCAGATTCATAAAAGGAATAAATGTTGTGGACCGCAATCGGTGTGATATCTTTTCTGCTCCGAAATTGCCTTACGGGGTTAGCGAAAGGATTGAACACTTTTGTGTTGCTACTCCTAGTCATGATCGAGAAAAAGGGTCAAATTAAATCTATTTTTAGCTCCCCGGAAACGGTGACAAAAAACTTGATGCGTAAATTGTTTTAAATAATTAATTTCCAAGTTTTAAATTTATAAAACTTGTCTACCGATACACGCACTAACGGGAAGAGAACCCAGTCGTATATAGTGCAGTAGTTTGGTAAATCCGAGGTCGTCCCAAGAGCTAAGGTTTAAAAGTTCTAATTTGATATGTCACGTTTGAAAATGGTTTTAAGATGATTTTAAAAACTACAGAAAAGTAAATGCAGCAAAGTAAAATGATAGAAGAATTCAAGGAGAAAAGCGTGTTAACCTAACCATTTCATTAATAACGTTATGATTATATTTTCCTGTGCAATGTTCAATTATAAGTTATAGTAGTGGTTCCAATATCGATAGACCCGAATTGGCATTTGAGGTCTGTCATATACTCACTCTGCGATCCCACATTCCTCTACGATCACATGAGCAGGGCATCCAAGTTTGTAGTTGTTAATCCCCAACTATCCTTAAGACCAATCTATAATCTAAATCGATTACTAACCCCCTCTAAAAGAGTTCCTGTGCTTTTTAAGTATTTAATATGGAAAAGGCGGTAATGTGGTAAATCCCTATGTTAGGGATAGGTGTCAAGTTATCCTAGTACCCTGCTAATCCCAAGTTCAACAGGGTAAGTCTAATAACAGGATTAACAAGATCTAAGTCACCCTATATACTACCAAAACACAGGGATCAATGAAAGGCTATAAGGATATCTAACATAACCATAATTAAACAAGAAACAATAATCATATCAATAGCAATTACATGGTTAGGCCAGCACTAAGAGTGCTTAGCCGCTCATGGTAACAGTAATGCACGAATTAATGAAAGTAAACATGGATTGAATCATCATTTTTCTTACAGTGAATGTTATGAATGATTAAATACAAGAATTAAGTAAAGTGACTTCCCTTTGGACCTTTTGGTGAAATGCTTCGGACCTTAGGGGGCTTGGTTCACCCATTTAGACTGTGTAGTGAGTTATGGAAGTGAGTGATGATGAATGAGCCGGATGAGGGCTCTATTTATATATTTCGAAACTGTTATGGCGTAACCCTTATGAGACGTTACGCCATAACCTTGCTACGTAAGCTTCCAAACTTCTAGGCTAAAATGATGTTACGGCGTAACCTTGTCGCCTATGTTACGCCGTAACGCTGACTCGGATAAAACATCTTTTTATGAATTTTAAATGTTACGACGTAAAGTAGGAGAGGCTTTACGCCGTAAAAGCTGTGATGACTCATTTCTTCTTTAAAATATGTTACGGCGTAATCCTTCGGGGATGTTACGCCATAACAAGCCTTGAACTCTTCACTTTAGTGCATTTCATATCCAAATCCTAAGTCTTTTGTTAAAATGCTAACTTGGTCCCTAAAAACTAAATATAAACAATAAAGTAACGTTTTCAGACATTTATAACATATTTATAATCATTTTCATAGGGAATTTGATATTAAAATGTATTAACTATTTGATGTTATCACTCTCAATATCCTTTTTCTTTTATAGGAAAAGGAATTAGATTTTACATGTTAACCTAGTACACATGGCAAGCATTAAATGGCTGGTTGAGCTGCCATTTAATGCAGCCATGCTTTATAGTACTAGGTACAATCTGTCACACCCCTAGACGGGGCTTGGACGGAATACATGTCCGAGGGCGTGACGTCATCATAATCCGAACACAAGGCACAAGAGAACGACCACTAATGGACGTTTTGGAAATCATAACTCGTTGCATTGTTTAAAAATAAATAAGTTTTATATGATTTAAAAGAAATTAGACATTTGCGGAAGCATAAGTAAAATGTAGCGGAAGCATAATTTGGTTTTCAAAAGACAACGAGTATGATATTTTGATAAGTCTTGAAAGAGTATCATATTGCACGTAGACTCCACATAGCACATCAAGAAGTCCAAAGCTAAGCACCTGAGAAAAACATGCTAAAACGGTCAACATAAAGTTGAGTGAATTCATAGGTTTAAGTAAAACATTTATGAGGACCAAAAACGTTTAGTGAATACAGCTTCACTCACTGTATTACGAAAAACATTTAATAATCAGAAACGTTCAATCAAAGTAGTGTGGACCACAAGTTTACAGTACGCACGTGACCGTTATAGGAGATATAACTTCACGTACAAAGCACATGCGACTATTATAACGAATACAATATCGCATGCAAAG